>DWJK01002191.1:0-15082 GCA_018248815.1 Croniades pieria auraria
TTCTAAGGCGTGCAGGTTTCCTCACGATGTTTTCCTTCACCGTTAGCAAGTGATATTTAAACTTAAAACGAACTTTTGTACAGAGGTGCGCGCCATGGATTTGAACCCAGCACCCTCGGAGTGAGAGGCTGACATTCTTAACCACTAGGCTATCCCCGCTTTTTTACATTTACAATTACATTTACAGACTTTTAAATAGACATCTATATAGGAAATTTTACACTGAAACACACAACAAACACTGGTACTAACCACACAAGTATTTATCGGAGTTGAAATTGAACCGACCACCGGCTGACACTCATTCTCGGTCGTGTTTTGCGTCGTACTCATAAAATTGTTTAAGCAACATTGCATTTCAGTTTGACTAAAAATTGAGGAACATCGAATAGGCAATAGTGGGTTGGTCACATCTGTCGCAGAACCCATAACCGTTGGAGAAGACGTGCTCTGGAGTGGAAGCCGCGTCTTGCAAACGTAGCGTAGGACGCCCTCCAGCTAGATGGAGTGACGATATACGCAAAGGGGCTGGCAGCAGTTGGATGCGCAAAACTGAAGATCGAGCTCAGTGAGGTGCTATTGGAGGACCTATGTCTAGCAGTGGACGGAAATACGCTGCTGATGATGATGATAATGATGAACAGGCTTATTTTTCATAGAACTTTTCAAGGAGACAGAAGCAAAAGTCTATTATCAGTATTGACGTATCCTCGGTAATGGTAACATCACCATCATCAACCCTTTCATCGCTCCACTGTTAGGAACGGGTTTCCTCTTAGCGTGAGAAGGGTTAAGGCCATAGAATGATAACATCATGTATCAATAAAGTTTTATTGACCATTGCTAAGGACATAAGTGAAACGCATGTCAGGGTTGTTATGCCCTTTTAAACTTTATTAAAATAATGGTGTATTGTACAGACATACATAATAAGCCTATTTAAAACTTCATTCATGATACTAATTCGCTGTTAAATCTATTAATATGTTTACTATATTCCCTTTACAATGAATTTAAAGAAGATTTAACGAAGCCGTCTTATTCAAACAACTCATTATACGTTAAATATTGTAAATAAAACACAAAGCGTCCATTATCCTCTAGCTGAACGGCCCGCATGTCGCGAGACCGCAACCGCAGCCCTTTGCAAGATTACTGCCGCGATGAAGACCTGCATAATTATACATATAGAATTAATACTATGCTTGAGAAACCTCGCAACGTTAAAACCATTGCGGGTATTTTCGTCGAAAAGCTTACATCAGCGTATTCCGAATTTCCAATATAGGACATTAATATTGTTGTAGCGAATAAAAATATAATGAACTGTCAGTGGTTTCGATTTTTGTGACACCATTTTTGTATCGTAGTGGATACTGTTGATGGTCTTCGACGATAAATCAACGAGTGAACGTTCATAGTGACCAGTAGTTCCTAATATTCACAAGTACCTTCTTCGGATACCATATAAACAATAGTTACTGGTTGTTTTCTTAAAATTGAAATAATATTCATTAAATCTTCCTAGTAATCGTTTGCAGCTTTAAGTTTCGAATAACATTTCGCAATTATCATTAATGATAATGATAAAGAAATTAATGATAACATATTAATCGTTGTTATAAGTGCTTTTGTAAATTGTCATACATTTTACAAGTATAGAAATGTTTACTTTGACGAACTGCTCTTAACGTTACTGAAAAAATTGTCAGACAAAATATTCTTTGTTATAAGGCTTTTCTAAGCTACATCAATACACGAAAGTTGACATGTCAAACAAAAGATAAGGTTATTCACATTCTGGTGTATGCTTGAAAGAAAGATAACATTGATTAAACTGAAAGTCAATCACAAAGGATGGCTTCGTGAATTTATTTACATCCTTTATAGTTGGTAACAAAGGACGGACTTAATGCCAAGTGGCATTTTCTACCAGTTAACGCAGGTGATGAAAAAATTTGGGGTAGGCACCTAACCCTGTTCATATCTAGGGAAAATAAAACTTTAAATATTATATTATAGTTGACAGCTGATAACTTTAATATTTTGATCTCTAACAGTAAGATATGTGCTCCTATCTAAACGGTTGTAGAAAAACCCTGAAAAGAAAGACCAGGAAAGAAATGCAGAGAATTAAAACGTGCGAAAACCACAACATCCGCAATGGACTGTTATTTTTCTCCCAACAAACGCTTCACGGATCTCAGTCACGTGATCGACAAGTGTACATAAAGAGGCAGTAATGAGACTTCGACCCAATGAGACGTAGGTATTTATTAAGCGTTGAATACAATTACCAAAATAGGGTAAAGGGAATTAGGAACAACAATCCTCTTAGCAGCGGCGCGAGGAATAGGATTAAAATAGTAAACGAATGAAAAAAACTTATAACGAATATTTATTTGGGAATTTAGCGGCTCTTTGTGGTCGATTTTTCTTAAATAAACTTACTAAACTCTCAGGTTACCTTCAGTTTAAAATCTCGATTAATAGTGTAATGATTTCATACAATTTGCAATATTTATGTTACTTGTTATTATGACGTCACAAAATGTAATAATATCGGAATTGTTTTATTTAATACTAAATAATGCATACTTTTTGGTTGGCGAACAATAATTAAATAGAATAGCGAGTGAAATGTCAAATAATAAGCAATTTATGAGTGGAGAGTTCGAAATAAACGAAGGATTGTAAATAGTGACCAATGACAAATAGATATATTGTAATCGGTTTTAAACTTCATTGGAAATAAATTACCTGTTACATATCAAGGAGGCGTTTAATTTTGTTACATCTCAAAAGTAGGATATGCCCAAAGAAAAATGTACGGAAATTATTTTCGTGTTCACATATTGTAGTTGGCTGTTATTTACTCGTGTCGTGAATGCCTTATATAATGAATGCAGCATGTAAAGCACGTGTTTAGATTGAAAATTCTGTTAATACGGGAAGCGTACTGTCCGCGTAGCCCGAACTTGGCTATGTATGTCAGGGTATATGGGGTATTTGAGTATAGATTACGTGGAAGTACTTCCTGGCCATGTGCGTCAGGTAGAGAAGGCCGGCTGACATAAGACGTGTGGTAGTGCTGCCTGGCCACGTGCAGCAGTCAGAGAAGGTTGGCTGACATGAGACCTGTGGTAGTGCTGCCTGGTCATGTGAGTCGAAAGAAATACAATTCAAAACTTTAAAAATAAATTAAGGAAAGATACATTAATACAAAAACTTACACTGTAAAAAACTAAATAAATTAGTCATTTACTCATGTTTCAGATTATATGACATCATGGTATTTTGAATAAAACTCAGTGTATTGTTTAGATAATTATACTATGCGTACCAGTTTTGGGATATACATACTTAACCTCTATATTGTTACGAAGTAAGCATGTAATAATGATAATACGTCTAACAGTACTAGCAAAAGTAGAATATAAAATACTGACATCTTGTGACAAAAGTTAAAACTGACTAAGAATCTGTACAACCATAATACTTGAAGTTTTATACATGTATTGTTAGATGGCACTAAATATATATTCACGTTAACATTTTTCTACTCACTAGATGGCTCTATACAGGAGAGAAAAACATTTTTAAAATATGTCACCCAATACAAAGATGGCGCTGTTACATAATCAGGTATGTTTTAACAGATGGCGCTTTTAACAGAAACAAACATGTTTTACACAACTATAGATGGGGCTAAGTACGAATTGATGCGTTTAATCTGTTTATTTATGTTTAACCTGAGTGAATATGAAATGATTTTACTTCCTATAAAGTAATAGTTATAATGCGTATGTTACTTAATAAATATCGAATGTTTTGGTTCTGATCTCAAATCAAAACAAAAAGGGCATCGACCTTTGTTTCCGGCATTAATGCAGCCTTTGTATGTCACATCTTGGACCTGGAATTTGCGAAAGTAATGTTCGCAAATTTACCCAAGATTTTATCTAATTAATTTATACTTTATCTTGATTGTGATATATATTTGTAACATGATGTTTCTAATTATATTTTTCAATTGATTCTATATCGTGCTTATGCAATAAAAGTGAATTAAACATTAAGAAAACAAATGCATAACATTATCACGATGGAATTTATTTTTCAACGTCAATGACAGATTACAATTTTAAACAAAAAGTATCTTTTGCACGCTCTTAAAAATATATCGTTATAACATAGTATGATATTGGGGTACAGTTAAAGAGTTTTAACGAAAATAAAATATTATAATGGCTGAGTTCATTGTATCTACTAGCTACAAACAAATCATCAAAATATCAAGCTCAATATGAGCTATCGAATTTCTCGACCGTCGGTCTTCCCTGTGCAATTGACCAGGTTGGACACAAAAACCAAGATTTCGTTGAAAAAAATTTATTTCACATCTTTTCATTTATATTTTCATAAATATCACAGCAGGTAAAGACCGGGCGAAAATCTGAAACATTACACTACTTAGCATGCAATGCAATTAATGCAACGTCAACTGTTACATCATTTACATTTTGACTTGACTGTGAAAAAAGTTGACATTCGAATATTACGGATCCGTACACACTATCCACATTGACATCCGCAATTCGTCTAGATTTTAAACAGTGCAACATTGACAAAAAATGCAAGTTTCGTGTTCTTACGGACAACGTAGATGAACTGTGCATACGTAGCTTAACAATATCAGAGAATATTTCTATTTGCTAGTGTCACGTTACGTTACATTAAAAATTGTACCATGTGTCAGTCTCACTCACAACAAACGAATGATATAAAATACTGCATCAAACATTAAGGTGTTCATTTAATATCCACACAATAAAGATACACGTGTATTATAGGCATCACGGAAATATTTGATCGGAGTGTGCCTAATAATACTATCATATCTAAAATAAGTTAATGAACTACGAATGCCCTATAGTCAATATTACAGTTATTAAGGCATGTGAGTTTCTCTAACGTTATTATTGGATTTTCGTCACTAGTATGCGCGACCGCATCTTCCTAAACTCATTCATAACTTTAAATTAAAAATTTAACTAAATCCATTTGACTATCACTCATTCTTACAACATTCAGATATCGGCAACGGAACAACACTCAAACATCAGTGTTCTAATACTTAATAATACATATCTAGGCTTTACATCACAATGAAGTGCTGAATGAATGAAGAATTTACATAAGATTGGTCATTAGAATTAATTGGTCGAAACGATATGTCAAGATAGATGGGCAGGGTGCCCGTGCGGACGTTTTTAGTTTGAATAAAATTTTGATATTCGAGTAATGATATGGTTATGATTACAACCACGGAGTAGTTGGTTGAGGTCAGGCTACATTAGCCAGGATCCTGCTTCTTAGCTGCTAGAATACGTATGTTGTACAGGCGGTTAATACACGTAGATTTGCTTCAGCTGCGGTTTGAGCTCGGGCGGAATCGTGTACACCTCTTGTTCGGGCTTCTTTTTCACCAGTCGTTTCCAACGACCACCAATGTTCTTGCGTAGACTGCGAAAACTCGCACGCTCGTTACCGATCGGCTGCATCAAGTTGTCCTGGAAAGAAAAAAAAACAAATGAGTACCGGTCCTCTGGACTGCAACCTCTGGAATAAGTTTGTTGACCCCGACGATCGGTCGTTTTAGTGGTTCCGTTACCGCCCGATGCATTAGGTGCATTTGTGCCGATGTAGAAACGAACTTCCAGTTACACAATGATCCCCACGGGCTATATTTAGAAACGGTTGCCAGCCGAACAAGCGTCGAAAGAAGGTCGCACCGACATACGTTGGAAATTATTATTATTTTGACGCGGTAACATATCTGAACGTCCCATGTGTTGTGTTTCTCAGTTACGTTTCAAACTGGTTTAAGCTGCTTTATTTTTTCATTTGCGTCGTCTAGGAAACGCGAATTAAACATTGTGGCCGTGCGAGTATGAAGCAAGCCTTGAATACACTATTCAAAGGCACATTAGCATTCTCCGCTTCCTGGTGCCGTCTCGACATGGCTGATCGTATATTGCAAACACACGTAACACGAACTACTGAACGGTGCAACCTTTAGGCTGCGGGATGCGGCAAACGGACCGTGTTAATGAGGTTGAATTATTTCGAGAGGCTGCAGTCTTAACTGTACAATTTGTTTGCATTAGCGTCTTTTGTTGCAGCTCTACAGCCACAAAGAAAGAAGGTCGAACGGTTACAACATGCTCGCCTTGTGCAGCTTTCTACTCGGCAAGCGTGTCCCGACATTTAAATTATTATTTCGCACTTAGATATCGCGGCCATGCCGTTTATTTAACCAACTCTCTCTCGCGTGGCGGGGACGTGGGTCGCGCCAGTCACGATTTCTTTTGAATCTTAATGTTAACGTTCCCAACTTTCCATATTGTCTGGCTCAAGCTACATTCGAGATTCGCAACTTAACTAGACAATGTGTGGCATTAAAATAGCATTTGGGTCAAGTATAAATTTTGCAACCGGTTCCATTCTTGAAATAATGAGTTTGTTGTTCGTGCTGCAATCATAATATTTTGATCACCTACCTGATCGTGAGAATAGACGTAAGGCGGGGGCAGCGGCGGTGGGAACTGCCACAAGGGCTGCTGACGGAAGGCAACAGGCTCAGGCGGTGGTTGCGGCGCAGCCTGGAGCACCGCTTCGGCAGGGTGCACCGAAGGCGAGTGCTCCTCACGCTTGCGCAGCTTGCTGTGGACGATGCGAATCGCCATCATCGTACCGTTGTTTCCAACCATCGTGGCAAACGGTCCTTCAACGCAAGAATAACTGAACACACTGGGCTGGATCACAGGTAGCAAGTTCCAGTCGGGCAGTCACAACATTTCTATTTCACAGTTTACACTCACAGCCGTATCACGGTCTGAACGACGCGCGTAACTAATAACTAATTTAAATAAATTATCACAATTATTTATATTTTGTAAGTAGAGCTATTGCACATATCACTGCTCGTAGGAACGCGCGGTAGACCGCGTTACGCGAGCTTCAGCTGCGTGGTGACTAGAATGTTTATCGTAAAGTGGCCGGCAGGTGCCTAGCAAAGCGCTCGCTCGTGCCAAACGACCTCTACGGAGTACTCCATGCGTCTGAGTTGGAGTGGAGGGGCGCTCACGGCTTTTATATATTCGCTTATGACGCGGCGCCAGCGCGGGTGACGGGTAGAGGGGCAGAGGGGGGGAGGGCGATTTGACGATGTGGCTGTTTTCCGCGAAAAACTACGACTGGTGGCGATTTCGTCGGTCGCTCTCATATCGTAATGGTAATGACGCATCCGACCGTTGGTTAGCCCCGCTTACCCAAGCCATAAAATTAATTCATACACGTTTAAGTTTTTATAGTAAAATCCACTTGATTCTGGTTTTCCTATGACGGCTGTGAGTGAAAATCTAGTATTTAAAGATCAGATAATAATATGTCGAGAGTTCGTGCGTTGAAGATGACAATGGTTATAACAATATAATACTTATTCAAACATGATGATAACCGAGCTATCAATCACATCAGTCACAAGCAACAAGTAGATAAGCGATTCCCGGAAACGTAGATTTATGTCAGTCCCCCGCTTTAATCATGAGAACGTAAGTAAACAGAGAACACGCCCCTATTACAGCTCTTAAATGAATCTAGTGAATTCAGATAATGAGAAAAATTAATGAGAGCATATTGATTTTGTAGACGATAATCAACGCGAGGGAGACGACCTGTATTTTACCATTAACCGAGTTCAAAGTCCAGAGCGTATACATGTATAGAAATCTATGGTATGTTTACGCACATCTGTGTCTATGGGTGGACAAGGCGAAACGCAACGTCACATTGCATCTCTTTTTGTCAAACACATGCACGCGTATATTGTGAAGGAGGTGCGCATTCAGCTCTTTCGACTCATAAAGGCAAAGTAGGGCTGCAGGGCAAGGGAGAGCGGGAAGGTGCAACGCCCTTAGTTCGCTCTAACTCAGCCGAGCCTTCGGGCCTTTGACTCGAATGTGGGATAAAAAACACAGGTAGTGAGCCATTATAAGTTGTTACCCTTGAGAACCGTCTGGAGGATATCGATGAGAAACGAGAATTCCAATGTGCAAGAGAAATTGTTGTAGCGAAAAATCCCATTGTAATTCAATAAATATTTTGTTACTTACTGTTAAGTCAGTAATTGAAACAAAATCACGTACAGCGATTTACTGCAATTCTAACCAACGTTATCGTAAGCCAATAAATATACAATTTGACGACCATTCTGTGTAGGTACCGCGTTATCTTCATCTACAAGTCACGCTCAGATGTCTTTATCTTAAACTTTAACATTAAATCAATTAAATTACATAGACTGCAAAACTCTCTTGTTTAACGAATAAAGTGACAGTTGTAACGTGAAATTTAGGCACAATTAGCCTGCGCACTAACATTCTATGGATCAATGTACCGACGTCTAAAATAAAGTTCCATTAATTTTTATATTTAAAGCTAAGGGAAAGTCAAGCTTATTCCGAATAACAATCAGCCAATAACAATCAGCCAAAAGACAATAAGAAGTTACAGAGTTGATTAAATGCCTACTGGAATCACGCGTGTCCTCCGTGTAATGCGATTTAGTCGACTCCTACATGCTTTTCTATTTTATGTAGTTTCTAATGTCGAGTTTCGTTTCAAATTAGCGCCCACGATCAACACACTTTATTTGACATGATGACCAATTTATCAGCTCAAAAGAAAGTTTAGCCAACGAAAACCATTACATTGCAGATCGACTGAGCCTAGATGCTTACGATTTAAGAAAATGGTTCTTCTTTATCTGGTGCGTCGTTTTTGATGTGCCCATTAAGATAAATTTTTGTGACGACGCTAACAACATAATATTTTGACCCCTTATTTACGTCAATGGAATTTATCAGGGTGACTTCGAGCATTGTGTGGAAAAAATTCCGAACACACGAAGCTCATTTGAGTATTCGATTTTCTCATGTCACTTATGATAACTTTATTGGTGAAGCGATGGACCCAGATAGGTCGTAAGAAATTCGATAAGGGTACCAGGAAAATTAATCAATTGATGAAATGATTATTATCAGCGCCCGACTGCAATTGTGGCACTGACGTCAAACGGTGATGGAAGTCAATAGGGGTAGATTTTTAATATGAACGATATAAGTTCGATGGACATAATAGACGTGAACTTCATTGATTGCAATCAATATCACTTTAATAGTTCCCATTAGCTCGATTGGCTCGCTCGCTAATGATCTTTCTTTAAACCTTTGACCGTTACTTTGATTTAAACGATTTTTTACGTTACGTGCAACCAAACTAAGTACATTGTCCAATAGGTATATAAGTATTGCCTCAAAGTGTAAAAGATTTACCAAAAACCACGCATTATCGCAATGATAAAAAATAGTCGAACATAGACACTTAATAAAACATTAAAATCATACCTCAATTAGAATTTATTGATAATATTTTGGCATCACGTGTTCGAACATTTTTAAAATTTGGCATGAGTTCAGTAAATCTGCGATTTGTGTAGGCATCACTCAAACAACAAACAAATCTTCCATTTTGTGTATCTTAAAAATTTTGCACCACAAGCTGAGAAACTATCGCGGAGTAGAAATTAAAAAAAAGCTTTTTTAGAATAGTAACTGAAAGTAAACTCAAACTGATACGACGTTTAGGAATACTGCTGATATTGACAATAATAAAAATAGCATATATTTTTGGTTAATTTGTTTTATCGAATAGACATCTGCCGTTAACTCCAAGTAGCATAATCATCCTTATAGTCAATTACATAAAGTCGTATTTAGAATGCAATATTATATCTCGATGGTTGATCTCGGGTTCTCAGATGAAACGAGATCGTTTCTGAGTAGGGTACGTTTATACAGTACACGTTCTTATGTTTACGAATTCATCGTCTGAGCCTGTTATATAAACGTTGGAAAGTGGCTACACACAAACAAATTTTATAACACGATTCATGAACGCGTTTAATGAACATGTTTGGTTCTATGATATGTCGTGATCGTTTAAAGTCAGCTAAAATACAGGACTTAGTGCTATTTGAGGAGCTAGACTCATGTGATGATATTCTCTAATTCATAGACTATAAAGATTTTCAAAAGAGGAAGATTTTCGTAGCTTGTAACAGGATTATAACATGTTTTAAATCTATTCGTTGCTCACCACTAAACCGTACAAGTTTTCCTCACGTTGATCTAAATGATCTAAAAATTGATAAATCATCGAGATTAAAGATGAAGTTAGTTCATTGACTCAATTCTCGCCGTGTTATCATTTGGATCTCTCGTCTAACACAAACTGAAAGACAAAAAATTTCGAGATACGATAAAGAAAAAGTCATTTCATTAAATACCGTGGTTTTTCGTCTTTGCTTATTAATTGTTATTGCGACAACAATGAAGCAAATGTGGAGGTCATATCAATAACTTGCTATCGAGGTTGCTGTACGAACATGTCCGTATGTATGTATTTATTTACGGATTAAGTATTTCATGGTAAAATTTTAGCTATTGTTACCGACATTCAACGTTTATGACTGTCTATTATTGGTTTTAGGACAATTCTGCTAACGATAGCATGTAACTTTTCAGCTTAACAATTATACAATAAAACGAATTATACCATTCCTAATTATGTATAATAAATAGTGAATAAATAGTGAAGCCCCCTCAATATGAGAGGAGACCCATATTCCAACAGTGGAATGATAAATGGGTCGATTATTATTATTTATTATAAATAGTGAATACAAATAATATGTGCAATACTACAATAAGATGATGGTCCAAGTGTCCCATGCATGTGTATAACAAGCCTGAAATTATTCGGTCCTTATTAGTTTTGAATTCATTGTACGACCGACCGCGACCTTGTCCGTGTACGGTCGACGATCAGTTCCTGCTATATTCCTCCAGCTACACGTTTTTGTCCGTTCCTCCGTTTTTCTGACTCATTCTATAGAATTGTCAGGTTTTAAATAGATTCGCATGTCGGTTAAAATAAGCAATCGCCATCGACGGATACCATACCGCGCGAAGTTAAACGCTAAACATCACAGACACTATCCGTTCATAAGATTCGAGCGTGCAGACACGTCGAGAGTGGTGTATGGGCAATCACAAGGAATTTACCTTGACCAGACAGAAGATAACCTTGCAGCACGACGGAATGATAGCGAACGAGTTTCTCGGTGCAATTCATTCGACATTATCGCGACGAAAATAAACTGCGGAGCCGAAATTATTACCGTAACTATAATCTATTTTGGACAACGTCTGGAGTGTTATGAACCATAAATACTGCAACGTTGTGCCGCAATCAAAGACAGGTAGTGTTGCTTACTGGAAATACCTAAGTGTGTGTGAGCGTAGTAAGCGGTGACTGGCCGGGCCAAGTGGTTAAGTTACCCGCGCTCGAAGGGGTTGTTCTTATCTCGTCCGCACAGGCAGACGATGGTCTTGTTTACGGAGAGCACGATTAGGGAGTTGTGCTCGAGCACCACGCCGACTTCGCAGTTTTCCTCTTTACACTTCATCGCCTCGACGGCGATCGGAGCGAAGAGCATCGAAAGGCGGGCACAGACACTTGACACAGAGAGTTTGATGTGAACGAGGGCGGCGAGGCGCCAACGTGGGGCGCTCAGCGCGTTTTGGCGCAGACTGCCGGTCAACCGCCGTGAGTTTTCAACCGCCGACACCGCGGTGACTATTTGACTGGCTCGTGGCGTCGACACCACGCCTCGCGCAGCGCGCCGGTGGGTGGCGACTGAACAGCGAACACGCACCTCTCCCGTTACCTTATTGCTATGTTATGGGGACTCGACCTCGCACTGCGAAAGCCCTCCACAGTCAACAAGCGTCACGGTATTTTAAGCACGTTCATTATAACCCTTTCTTGGACTATCCAGCGACCTGAACACGCATCGTTAACATATTGCCCACGATTTTCACAAGAGCCCATAATTTTAATTTAGCACACTAGATCACGTTAAATACTGAAACTAAGTAGCACATTGTGTCTGCAGGTGTAAAGTATTACAGTTTTAATACGCTTGAAGCAATTCGGCTTTGTTATTCGCTCTTTGTGGCTCAACTGAAAACAGTTGCACGTCGACGGATGTCGCTCCAAGAGTACTGTATTCATACGTACATAACAAATGTCGCGAGACTAAGCCAGGAGACAATGCAACTCATTATTTATGTATCACAAAAGAAAATGTAAGGCTACTAACACTTATTGGTGGTCTGTGCATAATCTGTATCAATGATGTCTTTTAAATAAAAGTTTCCCGTAAAATGGTTTTAAGCAGTTCTCAATATTTTCCCTCCAAAATCCATCACCATGGATGTTACAATCTACAGCCACGCGTTATATCCTAACTACGAAATGTTAGGTCCGTTTATGGATTCCATTAAGAGATGACGTCACAAATTTCATATATAAAAGCAAATGTATTGGTTCCTATCGTTATCAAGTGATAAGATAAATCGAGTGGGCATAAAGGGGGCGTTTGCTAAATCCGTTCGTACATTTTATTAAAGCTACTTTTAAGCCCACATCTGGACGGGTTCCAGCGCAAGCGCGAGTTTGATGGGTGGGGCAGGATTTACGACAAGTTAAATTCGAAGTGCGGGAGCGTATCCTTAAAGCAAACGTCGAGCATTTATGGAGATATAAAAGTCGGTTTTAGATGTCGAACTATGTCCATAATCGCATTGGAAATAAATTCCTAATAAATAATAGCACCCACATACGAACGTTCTCGAACCTAATTCTCTCCACATTTTAGAATTTTGAAACCAATTGAATAAAGATTTTTGAATTCTCGTTAACAAAGTATCACCAAATCGAAACTTCCTCTAGCTACTCGTATGTCCCTATAGACAATCTTTACTTAAATTGAAATCTGCTTGGAATGTTGAGTGAAATGTGAGTGAAATATATGTAAAACATATTTGATCAACATTTGTTTCTTCTCATAAAAATATAGAGTACTTTAAGTTGTACAGAAGCTACGAACTTTGTCATGATATCACATCAGGTGTCGAGTGAATACTACCACACAAGAAGATGACGATTTCCTGTCATTAAAGGTCCAATTGCGAGAACATAATGGTGATTCTGACATCTGATCAAATATAAGGTAATTTGCTCACAATGAGAAATTTCATAACAAACAAACGTCGGTTAACATAATTGTTTGCTTACAGAAAAGTTACCAACGCCCATTATGTTATATGTCCCATTATAGAAAAGGTGGTGAGTCTATTTCTATACCATGGACACAAATATGAACTCCAACTATTGGGAATTTTGATTAGGAAAACCTAATAGTACCCGATCTCGGAATGACATCCAGGGGCTATCGCTTAGTAGTCAAGCTAGCAAGTACTTGATCAAGTGGCAGTACGAAGAAATCAATTTTATATTATTCACAAAGTTTGGTAGAGCATAGATGATGTGGTAGGTACAGAAAACATAGAGCTCCTAGTACTGAAGCAGTTTTAGATCATGAACTAACGATTTTAAACACTTAATATTTATGTGCATACATCGCATTTTGTTTATTCCAAGAGGGGTAGACATCAGTAGAAAATTTTCACGAGGATTTCCGTGTGTTTTATAGTCAGTAAAGTTGTCACTGTCCCAGTGTTGGACATTACCTAGTACTCGCATGTTAACAAGTAAATCGTAAGTATGTAACAAATTTCTCATCCCATTTAGTTCAGATCTGGAATTATACTTCATGGCATCTACAGGACAATTTTATTCAGCAAATAGATTTGTGAACGTTTTCATCAACGATTCACTGACGATACTTCAAAGAGCTGAATGCGTCAACCTCAATTCAATGATGACTGAATACGAATTGTAAAGGTCAGAATTGAAAGGTTAAAATTACAAGCAAATTGTAAGGTCGACCTAACACAATGTATCGTGATGATTGCGATAAGAATATATTCGCTGTATTATGCACTCTTAAGGAGATACACGAAGTTGTTACATGTTGAGTATAATAACTTCAAAATCTTAATCATTTGTAATAGATTAAAAAAATAATATTTTAAAAAAAACCTTCCCGAAGTACTTAATCTATCCACAATTTTA
The DNA here is from genome assembly GCA_018248815.1 of Croniades pieria auraria. NCBI lineage: Eukaryota > Metazoa > Arthropoda > Insecta > Lepidoptera > Hesperiidae > Croniades > Croniades pieria. The sequence continues at coordinate 14,167 of DWJK01002191.1, forward strand.
GTCCAATTACTTCTATCGTATAAAATTGCTAATGAAAGATCAGATGAGACAAAAAGAATAAGAAAGCTACCTTACTATTGAAAATATTACAAAATTGTCGAGGAAAACAAAGATGGGTGATGGAGGAAGTGAGAAATCTATGAATCGGGCGTGTACGAGTATGAAGGAAGTGATGAATGTAAAAGCAACGCATCCAGGTACGCGAGGCTTGAGATATTTTGCACTCGATGGCCTCTGCCTACCCTATAAAAGACGTAGAATTATTATAAAATTATACAGCTATATTGTAATAACATTATATTCACGACGCTAGCAGACTTTAAACAAGCAACCGAAATGGTAAATAACTGCCTCAGTGAACTAAAATCGTTAAAAATCGCATTGTTTTCCTACATCTGTCAAGCTGGATGTTGCAAGTCGATCTCGTTCTTAACAAAGCGAGTAACCATTATAGGGCGATGTTTAGTCTCGGTCGCGTTACGAGCAAAATCATCGGTTGTTTGTGATGTCAAAATCGTCGGTTTCACGATTTGATTTTGCGGATTAACATCCACTATTTCATCTCGTTAGATGTACCTATGAACGATAAACGGTACCTATTTGTGACTGGTGTTATATGCATTTTGTATTAAAAAGGAAATATTTATATTTTGTTGTTTTTGCCACTAAATATGCCGTACATCAACATCGGTATATGAAATAAAACAGACAACGCTCAAAACATCAGAATTCTTAACCCAAAGAAATAATTAAAGATGAAATCAATCATTAAATATATTAGTAACTGAACATTTTTAAATAATAAAATAACAATCGACCCATTTGTCATTCCACTGTTGGAATATGGGTCTCCTCTCATATGAAGAGGGTTAAGGCCATAGTCTGCCACGCTGGCCAGGTGCGGGTTGGCAGACTT
>DWJK01002192.1:0-15078 GCA_018248815.1 Croniades pieria auraria
TCTGAAAATTTATGAACATAAACAAACACTTGTCACATACAGTAGAGAAATACCTTGCTAAAGATTTATTTTTGCCATATTCTGTTTGAGTTTTATTATTTAGTTATTGTATGATTTGGAATACAATATATAAAATTAAATTACCATATTTTATGGTTTATTAAGTGGCATGTCTCTTGGGTATTATTAGCTATTGACGTATCGGCCATCATATTTTATCAAATACCAAAATCACATAGAGATTAATTGTCGTGTTCACTGGGTTGACGCATTATACATGCGTGGTAGAACAAACGAAAAGCTGAACAAAAAACTCTAGGTACTCATATTTTTTCACCAAAACTATCAAGTGGCCAAAAGACTGTCATATCAATTAAATCTACTTACTCTCACATTTCTTGCCATCAGAATGTAGTTCGTATCCAATATCGCAGGCACATTCGTATCCACCTAACGTATTGACACAAGAATGACTGCAACCGTGGTCTATGGACGCACACTCGTCGAACTCCTTCATGAAGGTCGCGGAGAAACCAGCTTTCTGTACCGAACTGTCCGATTCGAAGATCACCAGCAACTTGTTTGAGGTGGACCTGGGAATATACGTGTATTTTGGGTTAAATCAAATATTGATTACTTTTGATATGTCCAACTGTATCAGCTGATTAGCTAAATCTGATATAATTCATAGGAAAAATAGAGATTTCAGAGCTGCTTAGTAGATTTAAAAGTATGGATTATATCTTCATATAGGACACGGGAAAGTTTGGATGCCCTAAATAAACAAACTATAAGCTAATTCAGTTGAAGGAAAAGAAACTAAGTATACGTGGGAGTGCAAATTCGTTACTATGGTAATTTGATTTTGATCATTCTGTTCTTTTAGGATAGTACTGCAGTATATTCTGTGTCCTAACCATTAGTACCAACGTCATGTCTATAGTTTATTTAAGCGCTTAGTAAAAATTATACAGTTGCCTTGTATTTTGTTCACAATATTTATTTTATCAAATGTTTCCAGTGCATTTCCTATTATTCCTACAATGTGTCCTACAATGTTTCTTCCCATAAAGTCGTCTTCAATGTTTCTTTCAACAAAAAAAAGTAACGTCGAGCCTGTAATCCCGACAGGTAGGCAGAGGAGTGTACACTTCCATGTTGCACCAGTTACATTTACGTCCCACATTCGGGTAGGTGGTCAAATTTTTAATAAAATTATATGGAATAAGTAAGAAAGGTTTCGTACCTGATATCCGGCGGTATCTTGTGCCCGCAGAACATGCCGATGAGCGGGCTGTCCACCGCGTCGCCATCACGCACCTGCACCTTGTCGTAGTTGCAGGTATCGTGGTTCTCCACTTCGAACGAGTGGAACCGAAGCGCCACTTGGTAGTCCTAGAATTGGTGGAATAGAGCTTTAACTAGGCTGATGAAACCATTTTTGGTACAATGTTAAATTATGATAAAGCGTACTGCGCTAAAATAAAAAAATCATGTAATGTATGTAGAAGCGCGAGCTAATGTACTATGACCTTTTCAAAAAGGTTTATTGTCAGCTCAATGTAGACGTAAATGCAGATTACAAGCTAGAATGTTACAATTTCTGTCTTTCTTTTAATAATATTGACTAGGCGTTGACACACTTAAGTTTGGTAACATACTCCAAAAACATTTGACAGCCGCCAACACAGATTCATTTTATCATGAAGGATATGAAATTCTACATTCAAAAAGGAGTTTTTGCGAGATAATAAAAAAAATATCTTGGTTGCGACGCTTTCTTAAAATATTATTGGTGTTTTCATTACATAAAAGGTATATTTAGCGCAGCTAAAGTAAAAAATCATTAAAACGGCTGGTAAATATCCAATTGTTTTTCTACCTTATCGCCATTGAATTATATTAAAATAGAATAACAACTATAGAACTCCGTCAAAAGTATTGAGATGTGTGTTTGCAAAACGGGTCTACAGAAGTTGTACTTCCAATAATCCTCCAAGTCTCAAAAATGAATAATATTTACTGATGTTTAATTGTGACTAACTTGAGGTACAGAAAGTTTCCACACGCAGAGTTTGTTCGGCTGGTAATCGTCAGGGTAGTTCGGAGACTCCAGGTGACCGCTGCTGTCTACTTCGATGTCACCTCCGCAAACCGCTAATATAAATAATACAGTAAGTAACAAACGTAAAACCACGCCTGTAATCCCCAAAGGGATAGGCAGAGTAGTGCAGCACGCTCCTACGTTTCATCAGTTACGTTTACATTCTAACATGGAATAGGTGGTGAGGCAATTACCGTATACCGGGCACAGATTTAAACTTCGAGCTACTGCTAGGAATTATACTAAAAACTCTAAGTAAATTCCAATAGTAGTCTGACCCAGGAATCGAACCCGTGGATCTCTCTATCAGCAGTCGCGCTTGCAACAACTTGGCCAACGATGCAGTAAGTACATACTATAGGTATTTATAACATATTTAAAATGGCACTGTCTATTAGGACAAAACAATTATTTAGAACACAAGGAGATATTTATTTACTGGTGAATCGTTTGAGTGTACTACACTCCTCCACCTACCTCTTCGGGAAATACAGGCGTGAACTTCTTTTTTATATTTATCATCTTCTAATCTTCTACAGTCCCATTTTTGGTTACAGGTCTTCTCTTAGAGTAACACATCATAAAGTAATTATAATTTTTATATTTTAGTATAACAAGCATTAAAACGTCCAGGAGCTTTATTTCCATTACGAAACCTTTTAACATTTTGTACTATAATTATCTATGAAATATCTTTATACATTCAGTCTTTGACTACATGTCGCCATTTATACATTTCCATCAACTTGCTTCAGTCTAGATTATTCCATCCATATAATATAATATAATATATCATTGACCGTTAATAATAACCCGTAAGCTGCCAACAGAAGTTTATAATTATAATTTACAGTCGCTGAATATCCCGTAATTCCAGAAGCAAACTTCGTTTCAGTGGCGCGGACCGTTTAATAGAATTATGAAATTTGTTATTGCAAAGTTGGAAACGTGTTGAATCGATTAAAAATTAATCCGCGTGTTTTATTGTGTTAATAAGCCTTGTAGTTATACAGTTTAAAAATTCGGTGTATTCTTTTTTTGAACAGATAAAAATTTAAGTAACAGAGAACAACATTAAAAATGTATTTGTCTATCTTTGAAAAGAACTTAGATCATGTAGGTATTTTGTGCATGTAGCAAGTGCGTCATAAGACCATTGAGACATGAATACATTTTTAATATTTTCTACGAATTCTGTAAACAAGATATGAGGTACAGTTATGTAAATTTATTATGTGCATAGTAAGATACCTTCATAATGCGCCCGGAAGCCTCGATGCGGTTTAGGCCTGGGGCCAGGTTGGTAGACCACCGTAAGTCTGGAGCCAGTGGATCTCATCATGGGACCTTTCCCAGAACCACAAATTCGACCCAGCACTGGCGCGTTGGGCATGTATCCGTCTCGGACTTCAACCCATTCCGAGCGGCAACCATCGGATTTGTGGATGTCTATCTCTGAAAGAACAAAGACAAGGAATTCAACTGACATCTTTAGCCAAGATCAAAATTGCGGCAACTTTGCAACAAATGCTACAGTTCCAGATTTATTTGGCCAGTATTTAATGGAGTCATTTTCCTAAACCGTAGACTGACCGACCAAACAACCTGTTCGATTTTATTTCTGATCTTATTCGAGATTGATAACCACGGACCTCCTTTCGACCGCAATCGTAAACTAAAGTCACTGTGACTAACCAAGATTTAGTACCCTTCTAGTGACCACTATTTTAATCTGACCTCCTTCTGTTCACTGCCATTTGATACGTCGATAGTAAATAACTAATTCTATGTGGTGTGAAAGGTCATGCTATGGTGGTATTTTGATTCAAAAGGGTACCTAATGTTGCCAGCTAATACTGATGCGTAAGCTCATTGCTTTCACTCCCCCAAGTAATAATAATATATTATGTATGTGGTCCAATCATAAATTAGGAACAATTGAACATTTAATTTGAAATTAATGAAAACCTAAAGAAGATTGGAGATTAAAAAAATGGAATGCTGTTCTGTAAAAATGAATCTTTCAGTTTGAGGTATATATTCTCAATAATTATATTTCAATGAATATCCACATATGTTTAATGTTATTTTTTCAAAAACAATTACATGATCCAAATTTTGCTTCCTGTTTTCCAAAAATGTCTTCTCTCTCTTTCGTACCAACTTTTTGCTTTTCCCCCAAGTGTTACGCCTCATCTACATACTGATATTGAAGCTATGAATAAATTACCAACTACTATCAATTACTACTGAATTAAACCACGAATATAAACAAAGGATCAAAGAATTTGACCCAAAAAAGTACTTAATTCACTTGTAATACATTCTTGCTGTACAAATAAATTTTAGGAACAGGAAATCAATGCAGACGTTGTTGTAAAACGATTTTGATAAAAAAAATTGTATACGTTATTGCAAATGTAATCGAGTAAGGGAATGTTTCTTTTCATGATTTTAATTGTGATTTTTAATGTCATAAGTATGATTCATTCAGTATGAAGTCTTCAATAAAATTGTTGACTTTTATTCTGTTCGTGTTCTGGAGTGGAGCCCGCGTCTTGGCAAACGTAGCGTAGTATGCCCTCCAGCTAGGTGGAGCGACGACATAAGTGGTTGGTAGCGGTTGGATTCAAAGATCTGAAGATCGAGCTCAGTGGCGTCCTATTGGAGAGGCCTATGTCCAGCAGTGGACGGGAGTAGGCTGATGATGATGACGATGATGACCTGTATTATTGCCAACCTCCCAAATATAAAATTTATTGGAGATGCTTCAAGATTACTTTGTTAACGCTTGAAGACATACAAACCCAGAAGTAATACGTTTCAACTGTCAACTTAACAGCGGAAATGAATGTGTCAGTAAATATATAACCTAAATATTTTGCTCAGTTAAATGATTGGTGATTCTATTAAATTGAATGAGTGCCAGCGTTCGGTACCAATTAGTTTATTTCTGGACTAATTGAATTCGTGACGTTTAACCGGTGTTGCGCTGTTTATTAATTAGTACCAGCGTACGGCACTGATTGATGAGTTGATGGATTCTAGTTTAATTAATTTTATGTTCGATATCGAAATTTGTTGCAGACCACATCTCAGAGAAGCGCGTAAGTACAAGGGTTAAACCGAGGTTTTGCAAAAAAATACTATCAATTGAATTAATTCTAATCATAAGATCGATACAGCCATGAAGGCTGTGTATTTATTACCTAAGTTCGTAACTTGCAACTTACAAATTGAACACTGAATTTTTTAAGCTAACTAATAATATTTTCGATAATACTCGTATGACCTTGAGACGACCATAACGTTATAACCTTGAGACTACGACCATGTGCCTGAGACTATAAAACTACGTATTGTCAAAAGAGCACATACTGGCCCATTCAGACAGGTGGACAGATGATAGACAAAAACAACATCAGCATCATCATCAGTCAGTCTAAGTCCACTGCTGGCCATAAGAATCCTCTGAGGGGTGTTTGCCCATAATTCCCACGTTGGAAACGCCGATTGGGAATTGTGGGTGGGGGCTAGAAAGGAACGCTCGAAATGAATTTTTGCCTTGTAAAGTATGTGTATTTCGCAAGTAATAAATATTGAATCGATTTTATTGTCGAAATCGTTGAGTCAATTAATATAATTAAAGCATTAGTGATAATTCTGAAGACCGATAGAAACGAATATTAATATCAAAATATAAAGGTGAAACAAATTAAGCCAAGAACCAGATCCATGATAAGAGATACTAATAACTTATGTTGTGTTCAGAAATATAATCACAATAGTAGGAACGATAAATAGTAGAAATGCTAACATAAAGGTTACATTTCTCTGTAAAATTTCTAGAATATATTTTTGAGTCATGGAAACAATGTAATGGGGTGGACCCTATTTACTAGTTCCCTATATAGCTAGATTGTTCGATATGTTATAGATTTAAGATTTTCACGCGATATTGATCAAGAATATTAATCATATTTTCGTGAATTTCTCTTAAGAATACATAAATGTTATATTTGTTAATAAAATTTATTTTTCTTGTATACGTTCTCAAGAATTTGCAACTAGAGCAAAACCTCGCACAAATCTTTTCTTATCAATAGGTACGCCGTGTATAACATTGTATAACTATTCCTGTAGTAATAATAATCGACCCATTTGTCATTCCGCTAATGGAATATGGGTCTCCTCTCATAATGAGAGGGTTAAGGCCATAAACTGGCCAAGCGCGAATTGGCAGACTTCACACACCTTAGAATTTTTTTTTTTTACAATTTTTAAGGTGTGCGGTTTTCCTAAAGATGTTTTCCTTCACCGTTAGCAAGTGATATTTAAACTTAAAACGCACTTTTTGTAAAGAGGCGCGTGCCATGGATTCGAACCCAGCACGCCCAGAATGAGGCTGAATTCTTAACCACTGGGCTATCACTGCTGCACTATTCCTATAAATGAAACAAATAATATTCCGAAATCTATATCCAGTTAGCACTGTTCTGTATTGGTTTCGAAGATGTGGTAGGCAGACATTACAGGATACAAGGGGTTCAAATTTAGTGCGAATTTAGTTCAAATTCTTAGTGCTGTAGCAAAAAGTAGTTCTGCAGTGCTACAGACTGCAGTTTTATTGTTCAACACTCCTATACCATAGATGCAAAATAGAAATCTATTCTGTTATTCAAATCCAATGGTGGTGTAAGACTGGAGATTTATAGCAACCCCGTCTGTTCGGGACCACATAAAGCCAAGATAAATTCACTAATTTAGAGGATAGATCGTGAATCTATTAGCATGGGAGTGAGGGACATTTCAGCAATATTCTGGAAAGACCGTATTTCAGAGCTGTGAACCGTACAGTACAGGTCAGCCAACCACCATTTTTGGATAATTGTCATTACATATAGTGGGATATATAAAAATATTAATATGAAGTACAATTTTCTCTTTTCCCAATTGCTTCCAGAATGTAATATTTTTAAATATTTGCGATAATTAATTTGCTCGTACAAAGTTTACATTATTATTATATCATCACGCCAAGTCCCTTACGGGGTGGTCAGAGAACACCGATTGCCTGACCTGACGTGCTTCTGCATTCATCACTCTCTTCGTATAAGAATCCCTATACGTAAAAAATAGGCAATCTGAATAAAGCCGATGCAGCGCCATTAGTGATGGATTCAGAGATTTATTAGTAGGAGACGGTCTGGCGCAGGCCACGTAAAAGCGTGTAATAAATTCATTAATTCAGAAGAAACGGCGCGAATCCATTAGCGCTGTAGCGGCATCGAACTATACACGTGTGCAATTACATAAAAACAATTGATGGCCTCCGTATTTATACGGGACGTATCGGAGACAATAAGGGCACAATCGCGAGATTTTATCCCTGTACTTTAGTACCTAAACCTTACTTATATAGCTCCCTGAATAGTGACAACTAGTTTGATGATGATGATGATTTGATGGCGAGTCCGAATTATTGGACTTTAAATAAACTACATCCTCATAGTTTTGTTTTTATATTAATTGAACACTGTTTTAGACTAACCAAAAATAATCATGTCAAATATAATTCTGTTGGTGACGAGTCACCTCTCAGATTAAAATCTAATATAATGTTATGCTCTGGCTTAGTGTAGGTTGGCAGAATTCTATGACTGTACGACTCAATAATATTAGTAAGTTCGCAGTTGTGCAGCAATTGTCAGAATGTTTTTCATCATCGTAAAACCGAATGATATTATTAATACGTATAATTTTTTCATTACCCGCTTAATTCACTTCCTTATTTGTGTTAGTATGATACAATACAGTGATCAAGCCATATATGACACAAATTTTAGTTCCAAACAAATCGCTGTATGCCGCAAACGCTTATTGTTATGATGAAATTGGAAATGTTAAATTATCCCGGCTTATACCAATTGTAAACGGTTGTCCAGACTACCATTTGTCATAGTCGGAGGTAGATATAATTGAATTAGATGGCCCTTGTCCGACTGTCCGCCACTAAACAATAGGTTGTTATGACAGCGAAGTCCTCAACTCACTCTGGAGTTGGGGGCAAATTGATTGTAAAATAATACGTCCGCTCAGTAATACAAAGCGCGAGAGATTTAGATAGGAATCTACCTTTTAGGTGATATTGAGGAGGTTTAACATACTTGTTATTAACGGTAATGAAAAAATAACAGATATACGATGCGATCATTGATGGATGCAGGTGTTGAAGGAGACCTAGATCAGAGAAGGCCATTGAATTATCGAGGAGTTAGACGAAAGCGTCGCGCGTGTATGAAGCATCACTTTCTAGTGGCGAATGAAGAAAAACTACTCGTATGTCAGGTCTGCAATGATGGATATTTGGTATTCAGTGTTCTCTGCTTACCCCGTAAGGGATCTGTCGTCACAATTAACAGTAAAAAAAAAAAAAAAGGTCTATCTAGGGATATATAAAAACGGCAAACATTTTAAATGATATACTGAAGACGTGTGGGTTTTAATTAGAATTGTTAGAGAACCTTATTATCGGGTGAAGCTTAAAATAAAACAGTATCCCGTGTTGTCCAGATGATTTTGATATGGCAGATATGGTAAATATCAATCAACTGCGGAAGTATTCTATTTGTGTTATAAAATAATGCATATAGAGCTTGTCTATTGCGTTTCATGACGAAATTTTAAAAACTGGAATACTAAGAAATATTGTTTCAACTTAATCATATATTTAAGACTGATTTTAGATTATATTGACTTACTTTAACAATAGTTTAAATACGCTTAGATTGAATACAAACCGTTGCAGAGTGTTGTGATAGATCAGAGGCTTGGCATAATCATTAAAGACCTATTTAAAATGAAAAGAAAAATGCAAAAGAAGAATTAATAACATTAATAGAGAAATGTATTCTAAATTAACCGGTTTAAAATATTTTATATTTTATTTTAACGACGACAAAGCGTAATAAAATAAAGATAATTTTTAAAATAACCAACTTACGAATTATTGTATTAAAACAGAAATGCTATAATTTTAGTTCAGAGACATTACAATTTTAGTTAAGTTCTGAGTATTGCGCGACATCTGAGACTAAATTAAATTTGAAATTTATATATTAAATTAAAGTTGAGTAAACTTTTCAACCAAGCTTCCGAAAACCTTAAATTATAGAACCTTCGCGCGTTTCATTATACTTAGCCTGCTAATTACTCGAAATCTTCCGAGAGAGTAGGCTTCAAAATACTTAAGTACCGTATCCTTGAAAGGCTTATTAACGTGAAGACTGGGTACTTGTGTTCAACGAAATATATTTTTGAACACATCAGCAAATCAGTATTCTGCGAAATCGAGAGTTTGGAGTGGCCCTTTTGCACAAAATTGGGTTGACCCTTATCGCCCGCGGCAAACACTTAACTGTATATGACGATGCCCTTTTCGCCTGTTCTGTCCGATACGGACAAAAGTGAGACCCCAAAAGGAATGGATTCGAAATACAAATTACTTATAAACTTGAGCAGGGTAATACTTTAATGGTAAAAATTTTCATTATCCTGTTTCTCGGGCAACCCTCGATATCCCTTATTACGACTGGGCGCACTCATTTTTATACAAAACATTATTTTTTTACCCCTGTATACACAGGGGTAAAAAAATAATGTCTTGTCATTGCATGGACAGAGATTTGTTTTAGAGCAAATTATAATAGTAAACAACTTTCAGATAGGAGACTCGAGTTATGTAAAGTATACATAATCTATATTTCTTACAAGTGCTGATGGGAATGCCGGCTGATAAATTCTCAGATTTCATCACCTTTTTATATTCCTATTATAGACAAATAATCCTACTTAGTGCAACTTCCTTGGACGCTCGTCATTTGGAGTAATCGTAATATTTATCATACCTAGCTTTACAGAAATTGCCCATGACCTAAACTTTTTGCTGCTATTTGACACGTTGTGCCGTTTTGATGTTTGGAAGGTATGCTGGAATTTTATATCCTGGTTGGGATCTAAGGTTTTGTGTCTCTGTGTGTAGTACTGACGAGAGATTATGATTTCGAATGGGGCTAGGAATATGAAGGGTAATAGAAAGAAAGAACTACTTTCGTTTCGTTCATTCTTTCTATGAAGGGTAACACTAATCAAGTGCACATAACAGTAACTTACCTGTAATATTGAGTACTACACGTTCACCGTGAGTCGCCACAATTCGCCATTCACAGCGTTCTGGAGCGACAGGTGGAGTTTCAGTCCCCCACCCAGGCGAGTTGAACCAGCCCGCGTTGCCCAGAAACGTCTTGCCGCACTCTAGTAAATAACCGTAAAAATGATACAAAAAGAATTTTAGCAAGATAACTTGAAAAAAGTTTGAACTAGAATATAACAAGATTTGAGAACTATAAATGTTATATGTTCAAAGCATATTCAAAGAATGTTAAAGTGTCGGCCTGGAATATTAAGTATTAAAGAGTAGTGTTTGATTGCATAGCCGCGACTTATTACCATGACATATAGAAAACTATATGTGTAATCCAGGCTACGGTATATATGTAGCTATATCAAATAAGTTATGCTATGAATAGGGCCATATTTCAAAAATTGTTTTGGACAAAGCGTACTTTCTGTTTTATTCACACTTTCAAATGTGTTTTACCTCTGAAATGAATATAATGATATAGTACGGCTTCCGGTGGTCTCTGCTGCCACTCTTTGTAGTTTTTCACGTGTCTATATTTGTCGTAAGCAGTGCTACTTATATTTCATTACATTGAAATATATGACATTGGGTCTGTATTTTCCGAATGGGTTGTCAGAAGCCGGTACTACTCCCATGATTTACCTGTCATATTAAAGGTATCACCATGGAATAGGGGGTGAGCCTATTGCCGACACCAAACACAAATCCAGACTCCAAGGTGTTACAAGGAAATTTAAGTTGGAAAAACTCAATAATACCTGACCTGGGGTTCGAACCTAGTACCTCAGTGATCACGTTGGTAACCACTAGACCAACGAGACAGTCAAAATAAGCATACTTACTTGCACATTTATAAAGCAGATTCGTTTGTGCTATATCACTGGCGCTCAATCTCACTCGCTGCCCGATCTCCGGTCTCTTTTTGCCGTGCACTTCTAGAGGTAGGATCGTATCCAGGTATGTTCCTTTACTGAAAGTGTTCCTAGCGTAATGCATTATGGAGTCGTAGTCGTACGTCTGCCCTAACGAGTTCACTTCTTCTTCGGTTAACTTGTTAAAGTTGTATTCTTGACCTGAAAACAACGGAACATAATCGTTTAATGTATCTTGATTCTGGTCTATTTATGTTAAATGATTGTTCTATAAACTTTTGACATTGTTTCTGTCTTAACGATAGGGCTTATATTGTTGATCAACAATTAAAAACTGTCAATTATTGTAATCGATTCCATCGGTCGATTAATTTGGACTAGGCTTGAATTAATCGAATACATATAGTACCAGAATATCAGAGATAATTGTACTAATGATAAGTGACATCATCATTTTCGTCATTTTTATTGTACTCGTCATCATCATTACTGTTTTCATCGTTTTCATCATTGCTATCATCATCACCAAGTCTTAGCGTTTATTTTCGACGATCGAAATGGTTTCCCACATGGTTAGAAATGATGTTTTAGGTCATAGAAATAAAATTAGATATTACAGACAATACCAATTGAGAAAGACTCGATTGTATTTTATTTATTGAAATTAGTTTCTCGAACGGAAGAATGTATCAAACCTAGTATATGTATTATCCTAGTTTTGTATAACTATTAAATTGTTTGTTTTTTTACGGACTAGAAGGGTAATACATGAATACAATACATTATTGCTAATAGAACTTTCTATAGCAAATCAATGAATATACATAATTTGATGAAATATCTATAGATATTTTTGTTAGTTAATCTTAGGCAAATATTACATGGCAAATATATGAGCGACGTACTTAGAAATGTTGAACAAATAGACGATAACTTTAATATAACCTTTGAGTAATACAGTCTTTAGTGATTTTAGATTAAGTGGATCTTTGATATCAGTTTGTCTTAAGATACATAATAACTACTTCTGTGATGGTTGGGGATAAGTACCGAAGCTTGGTTTCCACGAATTGTAACACGAGCTTACGAAAATACTTAACCTCGAGTATTTAATCATCAAATTGTGAATTACAATATTATCATAGATAAATAGAGATTGTCATCATTATCATCACCATCAACCTATTTATCGTTTCATTGTTGAACATTTGTGGGATTGGCAGTCGTTTAGAATTCAGCCTCTCATTCTTTAAATCCCGGGTTATTATCCTGGCACGCACCTCGTTACAAAAAATGTGTGTTTAAAAATTAATCAGTTGCTGTAATAGTGAAGGAAAACACGGTAAGGAAATCTGGATACCTCAGAACTGTTCATAATAATTTCCATGGTATGTGAAGGCTGCTTACATGCGCCCGGTCAGCGTGGCAAATTGTGACCTTAACCCTTCTCACTTTGTCAAGATACACGAACCAATAGTGTAAAAATAAAAAGCGTTGATGATGATGATGGCTCCTTTTGTCCCTTTCTTATACTTAGGTATTTATAATATTACTGTTAATGACTGATATTTAGAATTAAGATATATGAAATTCCCAAGATTTCCGCGTATATGCAAACGTACATATGAACCACAAGCTTATCAAGAGGCTTATGTGAGTTTTATGAAGGCGTAATATTCCCGTAATTGTTGTCATATTAAAATGGTGTTATAATTTTGATGACCATCGTGTATGCGGAATTCCTAGTTATATTTTTCAGAGAAATATTTTCATTTTCATATTCAACGTGCATATGTCCCAAAAAATGTTAAAAAAAAATTGTCACAATGTTGGATAAAATAAACGTTGAATAGTTTTTTCTGAGGTAATCCCGGCTTGCTTTGACTTGGTGTTCCAAATAGGACGCAGAAAAGCTCGTCGCCAAAGCCAGAAATTCGCCAGCGAATTTATTTTAGTATCTATAATAGCTACCATCTACTGGCATAGTACGTTTATCTATTAAATTTTATAATAAAAGGCGATTAGTATGAAGTAATAAAAAATAAAAAGTCTATTTAGTGAAGAGTTATTGAGTGCGTTCTTAGCCGAAAAACATTATTAAAAGTTCAGCTAAAGTTAATTTTTAATTATCCGCGTTTTATATACGAATGTATACAAAAAATATCTATGTGGTCCGTATTTTAATTCGCCCACCTGATCGTGAGAACCAACGGAAAATTAATTTCAAACTTCTCAGCGTGTAATCCGAGCTTTCAAGTTGCATAAGACTTAAATTGATAAAGAACTTGTGCCGATATCCTAGAAACAGTATGAAATTGTGAATTTATTAATAGTGTTAACGTTATTATATTTCCTGTTAAGGCCGATTTTCGGCATGTTAATAGAATATGGTTATAAAAATTTTAATTATTGAAGCGAATGTTTTTTTTACGATTTCGCAAAAAAATTACAAGAATATATCGTAATATATGTACATGTGATAAAAAGATACGTAATGAAAAATAAACGATTATGCGTTTGTATGTGTGAGTGCGCGTATGAACGTGCGTGCGTGTGTGTATGTGTGTGCGCTCGCGCTTGTGTGCATGTGCGTACGCACGCTAGGTAGGTATGTAAGACTAACTATTTGGCACTCGATGTTTCTGCATGTCCCTATGCATATATATATGTATATATGTACATATTAAGCTGGTACGAGTATGTACCTAGGAATTCTTTCTTTATATTGATTAATCTCAGAATTTTTTACATACACCGTTCTTGTCATAAAAATTCAGACCAAGAAATTCAAACAGGTTAATTGAAACATCTTTACAGCCAATTTTGGTTTACGATACGAGAAATTCGAGGCAGCATTCGAGACTCGATCAGAACATTTCGGTTGCAAATATTGTGTCACCTGTATGCTAAGGTCTCATGGAATAGAGGGTACGTTCATTTCTATACACTAGACACAAATACAGACTCCGAGCTGCTATTCAAAATGATTCCAACCTATAATAAAATCTGATAATTCATGTTTTCGTACTCGACAAACATTCCGTTGTGACGTCATCACGCACGGTTGTAAATGCGCAATTATGTCATTATACAAACACGTGATAACGTAAATAAATAATTAGCATAATAATAATTATACATTATTTCGCAGTAAATAAATAATTAGTGCGTTTAATTTATTGGTATATCGACCACGTGCTAAGAAATGGTTTGATAGGACGACAAATGTTAAGTAACAGAGCTAATACGATTACACTTTCAATTCGGAATCCGGACCAATGGAAACAATTTACCTACTTCAAAACTAATATAGGACACTTGGGGGACCTTAGAGCGAAATCGGGGTTCAAAATTCGAAATTAAACTAGATTTCATAACAATATGCCTTCAGTTAGATGTTTGTGACAAATGAAATTATGTGAATTTTACGCTCATTGGTTTAAAGTCGAATTCTGAATGTCACATCGAATTCCTCAAACACGAGCCTCGGCGAGCTCGAATACCTAGAATGTCGGCGTGCTTAGCGGGCATTCGGTAATTTGCGCCGAAGGCAAGCTGTAACAATGACCCACATTTGAATAATGTTTTGCATTGAAATCTCCGAGCTGTTACTGCCATTAAGTAACATTTTAGTTGTACCTGACTTTAATGGATCTTAATTTGTTGTTTGTGACCTTTGAATTGCATTTATATTATTGTTATGTTTGAAAAGCGTAAATCTAAAAAAAATAAGATAAAAGTAAAATATTTTGGACTCATTTTGTTGCAAATTATTCTACATCATCATCATCATTATCAGCCTATTTCCGTTCACTGCTGGATATAGGCCTCTCCAATAGCACGCCACTGAGCTCGATCCTCGGCTCGTCGTATCCAACTGCTGCCAGCCACTTTGCGTA
>DWJK01002193.1:0-15075 GCA_018248815.1 Croniades pieria auraria
GGTCTCCTCTCATATTGAGAGGGTTAAGGCCATAGTCTGCCACGCTGGCCAAGTGCGGGTTGGCGGACTTCACACACTTTTTTATTTATTAATTTTAAAGTGTGTAGGTTTCCTGACGATGTTTTCCTTCACCGTTAGTAAGTGATATTTAAAAAAACTTAAATTTAAACTTTAAAACAAAATTTAATACTTTTACAAAAAACGTATTCAGATAAATTTAGTACTACCTACTGTAATTTCAATCCTGAAATCTCAATGAAATTTAAGTTAATATGGAACAATTTATTTATTAAAATGTAAGTACATTTTATGTTTTCAAGTTCATAGTGAACGACAATCTAAGTAGTTATTTAATATTGTTTTAGACTACAAATCTAACAAAATAGCGAACCAGCTGTCAGTTCATCATCATCAGTGGTTCTCACATGAATAGCAAAGTACCAGCTAAATACAGTTACGAATAGAACGGTTTGAAGGAGACTGAACTGAAAAAATTACAATTTACTCCATGGGGATATCATTACCTTGAACTGATCAAAGAATAAACCTTATTTCTAATTTATATTATATATATGTGCGTGTATGGACATACAATATGTTCGTATTTCGGTTCCTTTCGTCGCGAGAACAAAAGATAGTTCGCTTCGATTGGTTTATACCAATTGTATTACTACAATGCTTTATGATATATCATAACGAGGTCTTCATAACTCAGCTATACAGGACGCTTGTGCAATTGTCTTCCGCCATTCATATCGTTGAATGAGATTCACGGCAATTGATCATTATTCAATGGAATGAGATGGTTATGGTCTTACTAAATTTCAGCCGTGACATCGCCTGTGTTTATTTTATTTTAGTTATACATACTTAAACTTTTAGTTTGATTCTTAAAATTTTAAGCCGCGTTAAATGTATTCAATGCTTTTTACTGGCGGTTTCTTGATTTTTAATGTTTGCTGATGGACATTAAAAATGTGTTAAAAATGTATAAATGCGTTAGGAAATTTTATGGAAATCGGTTAACGATTATGCAAGACAAACAAACAAGTTTTTAGTTGTCTGTTGAGGTCCAGTGCTGGACATAGGCCTCCCTTGAGGGATTATTGTCCATAACCCTCACACTGGACTTGCGGGTTAGGGATCTTACAACACGCCTTCTCGCACCGCCTCAGCCTCCTTCGACACCCTAATAGCCAGCTTGGGTTCAGGAGATGGATCCTTTTTCCGTCAGGACACTGATATAGGATATGGGTAAAATCATGTTGTGGAATCCTATATCTGAATATTTTAAACTTATGTTTAACGTAACTTAATATAACGCGTATAAAATATATTTACCTACGAATGATTTAAAAATGGTAAACAAATTCAAATAAAAATGTTTACAGGGTTGGCAGACTGTCAGCTAATATTTTATGTAGTCTCATTTTGGTGAATTTAAAAGGAATGTTTCTTACGTATAACATCTTTTACGTTCGTTTCGAAGATCGTTGAACTGACGATAATACTCTTTAATCTCTCAAGATATTTCAATTGTCGCCAACTATTTCACTAATCTTCTTATACTTATGTTAAGTGCATTCTTTTCATTGTATCTTCTGAAAATATTAGGCGCCAGCTGTGCCCGCGATTTTAATGAAAAAAGCACTAAATGTTAAGTGAAGCCCATCATAATATAATCTTGATAACTGCATTCAAAGTGGATAGCCCGTTTCTGAGATTAGCGTCTACAAACATACAGACATACCGAGAAACAAACAAAATGAAAAAACATCATTTTGGGTTCTCTTGCGTACATAAATTCACCCCATTATGAATTTTTAAATATATTTGCCATGTACCGATAGCGATCAGTTACAGTTTTATTATATGTATAGATTATGGTGTAAATACATACTCACTTTTTCTTGCTTTCCAAATGAATTCGTTTTTATCAACACATTTATTTTTGCGCTTTTCAAAATTGAAGGACGTTTACTAATAGGTGCTTCCATGTAAAATATTAACTTTTGATGGATTTCTGAAGAAACCCGCTTTGCAGCCTAAATGTCTTCAGCGAATTGATTCAGAACTGGCTTTGACTGGCTAATTACAGACAAACGAGAAGGATATTTACCAACGTCATTTTCATTTACCGCGAAGCAAAGGTACGTAATACGATGGGGAATATGTATACAAAATTTGCGGACGAACGCAAATGTCCCATAAATAAAATTAATGTACCTCGCTATCCGTGGGAGATAAATCAGTTTTTGCACCGCTCACACATACGTTTGACTTTTATCTTTACGAGTTCTCGAAAATGTACTCGTATGTAGCCAAAAAGCGTGCAGCCGAAGGAATAATAAGACAAGATTTTTAGTTATTGTAACTACTATAAGTGTATCTAAAACAATATATTTTGCCATACACACTATAAATAAACTAAAAATAGGAAAATAAATAAGAAGACATCCGAAGAAGACGACTGCTGATCGAGCAGTTCTGGTTCAATCACCGGATGGAGTACTATTGTATTTTTCTAACTTAAATGTTCTAGTAGAAATTTTTAGTGGTAACACGGAGTCTAGATCTGTACTCGGTCTACGGCAATAGGTGATGACCTATTCTATGGTGCGATGTAAACCAACTGTTGAAATGTGGGAGTCTACTACACTCGTCTGCCTACTCCTTCACGCATTACAGGCGTGATGTTATGTTTTTAAGACAGAACAACTAGCTAGAAGACCGTCTTATTAAGATATTGTTTCAACTCAAAGATCTGTAAGCATGCGTCGTTGAAACTGCAGGATTAGTCGCAGTAACATATTGATAATATTCCTATCAAAGAAAATCTCAAGTAATAAATAATATCTTGGCATTAGCAAAGATAAGTCAAACGATGTATTGTCTCTCTACGTCACAAGTTTGTATACAAACAAAGCAGTAGACTGAAATAGGCCGACGATGATAATGACGATGATGACGACGACGATGATGATGATACCAATAAAACGATTAATCAATGTATGATGTCAGATTTCATTAACAACGGTGCGTCGATTGAGTATCTCAACATATTAAGGGCTAAGTCAACGCTCTTATTAAACTTCGAGGGCAGCATTGCAAAACGGCATTAGTTCAAACGGTCGAAAACCGTCGTTTCCTTGTTAAGATGTTGAAATTGCTTTATGAAGCGGAATCGCTTTGAATATAAATGGGAAGTCGTTCCAATTGTCCCGCGCAACTGTACATGTTGTTATCACGTGTCATTTGTTATTCATGTTTTGACTTATAATCTTTTCTATTTTCTTGTGCTTAATAACAATATTATTATTGTTATAACTATAATATTATTACGCCCATCTGCCACGCCAAGTCCTTTATGGGGTAAACTCTGTGCTTAGGCACTAAGTTTCTAATATCTTCACCCTAAGTGCCTCTTCTATATTTATGACATTTTTCATTCTCGTTGTTTTCAGTCATTGTTTCCTACCGCGCTTTGATCAAATCGTCATGAAATTCACTACTATAATTTGCTTCCTAGGATTTCGAAGTAAAAATAAACAAAAATTACTCGTCTTTTTTTGTAAATTAGTAAGATTTTTGAAGGGAATTATGTATAGTATATGGTTTTATCATATAGGAGTACACGTACAAAAATATGTGCATTAAAATAAAACAGGGAATTATGATTATATACATTTTACTTTTTACTTTACCTTACATTTTACTTTACTTTAGTTAAATTCGATTAAATCGAAATAAAGTATTAATTATTCTAGTTAGAAGCAAGAAACTCTCTGCACGAAAAGTCAATAACATTTATCAATAACATTCTTCTAGTTGTAGCTCATATATTTAATAAGAAAAAATTCAGTTTAGTACAAACACATTCTGTTTGCGTGAATGTCTGATTTTGAATAATATACTATATGGCTGTGACCCTTCATGTCTTACATCAAGGAAGGGGTTTTTCCCGCAGGTGGTAGGTCAAAACCCGTTTGTTTGATATTTTTTAAAGCGTGTTCAAGGCCGTGGACGGGGCTTACCGATTGTTACCTAAAGATAACAATTCGGACCGAATGCGTAATTTCCCAACCAAAGTACGGAGACGTTTGTGGACATGTCCACTTTTTTTCGTCGTAACGCTTTATCTTAATGCAAAGAATTGTGTTTCCTTTGTGTAAGCACCTTCTTTATGTGGTTCCGCCAGTCCGTCTTATCTTCTGCGATTTAAACATAACTGTGGAGTGGTTTTCCGATCGCCTTCCTTATTTGGTCTGTTCATCTTCTGGAGTTACAACCTGCTATCTTGCCAATGCCCAACAAGTTCTCCCTTTTATCTGGTTTCTTTCTTACCCCATAACCACAGTGTTCAAGTGCTCATATTTTATCACGATAGCCGACTACCTATTTTTACTTAAAAATCACATATTTCATTATACATTCAATCAATCGTTTTCATAAAGGTTTTTTATACTTTATGGCTTGTTACGCTATCATACTGTTGTAAAGTGGACACTTACAGGTGCACTATAATGGAACTTATTGATTTAATGCTTGAAATTGGCAGTCCAGTCAAGAGGATTCGGAAAAGGTTGATTGTGATAAACGATCCGTTTACAAGCTTTGAACTTGTTTCAGTTGGTAAGTTTATGTATTCTTACACTAATTCTTTAGCGTAAGGTCCTCTGAACGATTATGTATTCTTTTGCATCTGCTGCAATTCCATTCTAGCCCCTTCTTTAGTTTCTATTTTAGTAATATAGAAACGCCTGTCCATCCACCAGTCTCATCCTAATATCTATTCGAAACAGTAGAGCTTTAAATATATATAATTGTTATGTAATAGATATAAAAATATTATTACTTTCTAAAATGAATTTGTTTGTTACAAACATGGTTTTATCTAACTATGGACTATATTTAGATTATAAAATTTATACTTAGAATGAATAGGTTTCAATCGATTCTATCTAATAAAATCGTAATTGGATGTTCAGGACATCAATGAAAATCTTACCAAAGTTTGGACGCCACTTTTTCATCATTCAAACGATATAACATTCTATAAGAGAGAAACTCAATCAATAGAATTATGGTACACGAACATAAAACGCGATTTTGTGGACATTGAACACAACAAGTCAATTCGATTTATCTTTACGATATGGCACTTCCCGTGATTAATCGCAACAGGTGGTTTCACTGTGCGTTGTTTATTATTTTATAATCTAAAATTGTACAGTCGCGAACTAAAGTGACTTTAGTTTTTTAAACAATAGTATAGAGTGTTATTAGTCTGCCCTTTATGTCGGCGGAAAATGTAGTTTTCATCACACAGCACTTTTCTACTGGTAAACTTTTTGCGAGAATACTGTATTAGTCGAATCGGTAACGAACTGTTAGTTTTCTAGAATGAGGGTTACGTTATTATACAAAAGAGAATTTTGAAAACATAATACAGACAGAAACACAAAACCACCAGAAGAGTGACTATTATTATAGTTATTCGATACTATTTATTGATATAAACTTTAAACAAACACTGCTATCGCTATTTTCCATACTTTGACAGCTTAGTTGTGCTGCCCCTTCCTCTCCCAGTGCAAGGTCCTTATAATTGAAATAAAGCCGATACAACAGTATTTATATCGTTGTAAAAAAATTGTATTCTTGTATTTAACCCCGTGGGATCATATTCTATTTTTAACCATAACACTGGTATAAAATTTTCATTACGATTCAAAATGAGCTTTACATAGCATTCCAATTTCAATTCACGTCAGAGCTCCCTGGTCCACATTGTGATTGGATTCCCACCAAAAACCACATTGGGTGCATCCGTTTTTCGAATGGTATTATTGGATACGGATTCCATAACAAGTATACGCTTTAAATACATTTTAGATAATATTCGGACAGCAGAAATCTAGGTAAGTAAAAACATGCGTTGCCATGTCAACGTGATGGACATGGTGGTGGGGTGGAAAAGGGTTGACAATTGCATGAATATTGAATTACAGTAATAAACAATAAAGGAAAGCATTAAGATTCCAAATTCACTGCAATTTTCAATAATAGCAATATTTTGGAACATTCCAGACGCGGTCATCAAAATTAATCAGAGCTTCTTATAGTACCAAGCTTGTAGTACCAAGATGAAAAACATATCTAAATTTCATGAGATAATCTTACACACAGACAGAATAAACATTCGTGTTCATCATAGAAATATTTGTCTTGAGTGAGAATCAAATTAACGAACTACAGCACTCAAGTTTCAACGCTGGATCACTAAGCAACTTATGGCTGCTAATTTTAATATACATATATAAAAATATTCCACCCCGTGTAACTGACAATTTCATTTATAACAATGCGTTTGAAAATGTTAAAGCGAATAACTTGGTAGAAAATCAATTTCAAACAACGTGTGGTCAGGCTGCAGCCGAAATGACTGCGATAAGTATGCACATCAATTTAAACTACTGCTTCCGTTTCCAACTACATTTCCAGTTTGAAAACATCTAACTTCATATTGGATATGCCATTTGAAACAAAAAAGTACTTGTTTCATTTTCATACTTTTACTTATATTCAATCGAACGATTGTTTTAAATACATTTCATTTACATAACAAATTAGTCCAATTTATACATAGTTTTTTTTAAAGTCAAGTTTTAAAGGTGCTAAGTAATAGCTATTAGATTTTCTAATTTAGAATTTCTAGTAGTGACTCGGAGTCTGGAGTTATGCCCGATGTATGGCAATAGGCTCACCTCCTATTCCGTGGGACTTAAACGTAACTGGTGAAACGTGGGAGTGTATTACACTCTTTTGCCTACCCCTTCGGGGATTACAGGCGTGATGTTACGCTAAGTTATATCTTTATATGCTATAATGTGGCATATGAGCCAACTGAAGTTAATTGGTAATTCTACACTATTCATAACTGTCTCCCATGTCTAAATTAGTTTCTCTTAAAAGGAATATATTTAATTGGTTATCAAACCCTATCTGCTAAGACAATGTAGGAAAGGTCCATGTCTTATTTTCATATTCGTCTGTTTACCACTTGCTTCAAATAAAATTACAAAACTGTAAACAGGGCTGTGTAGTGGCAAAGATATGTGCGATGGTGTGGGAATGTAAATCACTCTTTAAAAAAATTTCAAAGCTTTGTGTACGCGACTGTGTGTATCAGAAACAGCTGTGTTTATGTAAGCGTCGTTCTTTATTGCTTTCTTCATGTGTATCAAAGGCTACCTATTCATTGTACAAGGTTAGGGTCACGCAAGTTCAGTAAACTGGGATTGGGATAGAGGTCACTCTAAATGAGGTTAGTTCTACGAAAAACGGTATAAATAGTGGATCTTTATGTCTAAAGCTTAATACGAATCATCCTTGAAATTTTGCTCTGGCCACCGACATGCAGCAGCGTAGGCGGTACGATAGGCCATGCTTTGCGATATCCAACCTGCATTCCCAGTTTCGGGACCATGAGCAAAAACCTCTCAGGGGAGGCCTGTCCAACGGTGCACTTATGCTAATGGTGATGATCTTTGTAATTAGTTACCTGCATACCAGGTGTCCCTCCGTAAGTGTTTCAAACAACATGGATACTTACTTCTTAAGAGTAGTGGGGATTCAGATTTTTTTTGTGAATATACATAAGTCGTGATATTAATGTATTTGATATTTCGTTTTAGTGTTATAAGTGAGTTATGATTTTCGAGGTATTCCAAGTAAAAATTGAGAGCAATTTATGTCGACTCCTATCTAAATAAGGCTCAATTAAGATTTCTGCGCAAACCGAATATGGCATCACATAAAATTTTTAGCTTTCAAAAAAGTTATCCTTAAAGCGAAAAATATAGGCAAATGTTTTCCTCATCTTCTCCTTGTCCTATATTTAGATTAGGTAAGTTTTTCTCCACCAAGCCCTATTTACGTATTCACGACGGATCACCTAATCAACAACTGTTAGTACGACTGCTCGTTCAATGATAAACTATTCATGACATTAGTTCCTCCATTACAAGGAATAATGTATTAATTAAGCAAAAACCGAGAGATTGACTCGTCGAGAAACTGCTAAGGGTCGAGGGTGGTCGAATCTAGTTCCAACAAACTCTTGCATAGGTACTTTCTAAATTATTTAAAAGCTGGGCGAACTGGATTAAGTGGGCTTGGGCTGCTTTTGTTTATTTGTTAGAAACTACAGGAGAACGGGTGATTATTTATACAGCCTAGATGAGGTTTTGTTAAACCCGTTTAACACGATTTTTCGGATTAACTGTTTTGTTAGTTGAAACTTAACCTACTCATAGCCCCGTGGATACAGTTTAAATTAATTTTTATAATTTCACGCTCCAAATCACAGAAAATGTGTATGCAGCGAAGATAAGTATCTCTACAAATAAAGTTAATTACAACTTTGCGTTTTCGTTTAAATCACTGCTAATAAAATACATATTTATATTTATCACTTCCGCTATCGGACAGATATTATTAATTATTAATTAACAAGCCGATTATTTATTATTTAATAGACACAGTAGGGATCGCTTAATTCATATTTAAATAACGGTTTGGTGGATCATATACAAATTGAACGTCTTGATCCTATTATATTAAGATAATCGCTTTCATTCATCTTACCCACCTCATGAGTTCAAGTGTGGTAAAGCAATAGAAATGAGCAAATAGCAAAAAATCTACTATCTTAAAACGGTGCATAAATAATAAAAGCTCGAATTTTACCCACCAGTAACCAAATAACCAAAAGCCATTTGTGTTTTACCTCCTCTCTTGGATATATTGATTCTACATTGCTACGAGTCTTTTTAACGGTGATTGCTACGAAATATCGTAAATCTACGAACACATGGCGTTCCAATTACGTACTCGTGTTTAAAAGACCACGGTCGCGCTAACCATTAAATGAATTGAATGTACGCAATAAAACGGACGCAAGGCTGAAAAGACAGAATTGTCTAATTAAAGGACTTATAGTCGAATACACAGTCAATCTTTCCAATGAAATAAACGCGCCATTGTTTATAGAACGTATTTAGTGGTTATGAATTGTAGCGATAGCGATTTTTAGTCTTGTATTATTTTATAAAATTATGTGCATAATTTATTTAATAAATATGTGTGATCTAATTCAATACAATAAATAGATTAAACAAAAAAGGTTTTTGGAATCGTTTTGTTCTGGAAAAATCAATGGTACTAATAAAAAATGTCCGCGTTCTTAGAAATATTACCTATTTCACGTATTTCTACTTATTTAAATCATAATTACTGAATTAAAAGTTTTGTATAAATATGCAGTAAATACCTGATAATTTGACAAGCTTGGAATAATTTATTTAGGTCAGTGACAGTCTAGTGTCTTGTCTTTTCCTATTCATATATAAGGTTTGGAACGGACCTCCAAATTTACGAACTTTATAAATGTTCTCTGAGGTCTGTACAGTCTGCCAACCCGTAATCGACAATGTTGATGGTCTATGTCCTTATCTCTTTCCATCCAAATATAACACATATTCCTAAAATTTTAACGGTACCTAATGGGCCACTCCATTAGTATAATAATTTAGTAATTAGGACAATTTTAAAACGCGAGCCTAAATGAAAAAAAAGGAGGCGTGGGGAGTTTTTTGTATCCACCGCTATGTCATAGATCATCTGTAACTTTTTCCAAGATACTTAACAATTCAATGACAACTTCAACTGTACTGTAGTCAGTTTTAGTAAATCGAACGATTGACTATTTTTATTCGACATTAATTAAGGCGGCAAAAAAAATAATGTTTCTAAGGTGTGTGAAGTCCGCCAACCCGCACTTGGCTAGCGTGGAGGACTACGGCCTTAACCCTCTCAATATGGGAGGAGACTCATATTCCAACAGTGAAAGAAAATATCTATAAAAATGCATTTCTATATATGAGTATATATGTGGTTTTTAAGTTGCCATAGCACGGGCCCTCTTTGAGCCTACTTTGGAATCAGATGATTATGTGCAGACGTGCTTCAAGACATATTTTTAAGAAGCTTTAATACACTGACAATAAAATGTTTATTTCAGAGAGCCTGGAAGAGCTGGAGAAGATGGTGGCGCCGCTGTTCACGCAGGTCGAGGACCGGAAGGCAGTGGCGCCCATCTGGCCCCAGCATCCCTTCCCGCCGGCGCTCCGACGGAAGCGTGCTTACTGCCTGCCCGTTAAAGACCTGCGCTCGCTGTCAATAGACTTCCCAATCCCGGACACGAGGAAACATTACAAGAGTGGGGTGAGTTTAATCAAGTTCTAGAAGCTTCTGGTAAGCGCTCTATACACAGTGATCTAACATAAAATGTGTTTTGGTGATAAAGGTATGGCTGGCTGATTATTGTAAAATGGTGATGAAATCTTCTAATCTAGATATATTTTGATTGCCTCGTTGGTAGAGTGGTTTCGAGCGAAATTGCCGATCTATAGGTCCTGGATTTAAATTCCGGGTCGGGTACTATTGGGTTTTTTGTAACTTAGATTTTCTAATAGTAGCTGGATCTGTGCCCGGTGTATGGAATTAGGATCACTACCTATACCATGGGATGTGAATTCAAAGAAGTGAAATGTGGGAGTATACTACACTCCCCTGCTTATCCCCTCGGGGATTGCAAGCATCATACTACGTTTTTTCTTCTCACACCATGTTTGCTTTATTCCTTTGTTTATATTTAGCCTAGCAAATAGGCAGACTGGCCACCTGTTGGTAAGTGGTCACTGTTGCCTATGGACACTTGCATCACCCGAGGAATGGCCAATGCTTTGCCGGCTATGAAAGAGAGCTCTCCTTGCGCTTTTCTTGAAGAGCCTCATGTCATAATGCTCCAAAAATACCTCGAAAAACACATCCTACATAATAAATGATTATAAACTTTACATGTTTCAAGTGTACATAATGAAAGAGATTTAAGTCTCGTGTTCACAGCCGGGCCACTATCTGTCGCACTTGCTGGGCCACGAGGGCCCAGGAAGCTTGCTGTCCGCTCTCAAGGCGCGTGGCTGGTGTAATAGGTATGTACAACACGCGGAAATCGACTTGGCCCCTGTAAGGATAGTGATATTTAGCGCTCGGTGCTCTCTGCCCAACTTGTAAAGGACCTTTTATGTATCTGAGGACCTTTAAAAGGTACCCGGAATCCTGCGAGAGTTAGCGGATTTTGTTGTAGCTTCTCACGACAGGGAGAACATACCGTAACCCGTAATTTGGTCTTGAGCTACCGAGACGACCCTGTAAGGGATCTAGCGTGACGGTATGATAAAAATAGAATAAGTTATGTAATATTAATTGCTCAGAGAATCTCATCATCATCATCATGGTATCCTAAACATTGGCCCATTGCAGCTTAGTGGGCGGCACACGTATCGGCGCCCGCGGGTTCGGTTTCTTCGGCGTCCAGGTGGACCTGACGGAGAAGGGCACCGAGCACGTTGACGAGATTGTGGAGCTGGTGTTCCAGGTAGTGTTGTCTGTGTTTAACTTCAGTGTTCGGGGATAGCCGGAAGGGGGGGGGGGGGGGGGGGGAGGGGGGGGGGGGGAGGGCGGGGGGGGGGGGGGTGGGGGGGGGGGGGGGGGGGGGGGGGGGGGGGGGGGGGGGGAGGGGGGGGGGGGGGGACAAGGGGGACAAGAATGGCCAGGGTCGAGGGAAGTACCAGGAGGGGAGGATGGGTTTAAGATACCTTACGTCATCGTCATCGACTGGCCCGTTGTTGGCAGTGATTAGGGAACCTGACTGTCACACCGGGGGTCGTGGGTTCGATTCCCACCCAGTTTTGTCTCTAGGTGTAAATATATCTATTTAAGTATATATTTGTAGGTATACATATATGTAGTTAACCAGTTCACTGAATATCATAACACAGGCTCTCTTGATGCCTGCTTTGGGATCACCTGACTGTGTGGAGATAGCCAAAGATATTATGTCAACTGTTATCGTTCAGATGTTAGACACTATTGTCCTTTCAAAGTAAGAAGGGTTAAGATTGTAGATTATAACAGACAAATGTTGGTCTACTCGCTTCACAGTCTTACAGAACATTCTGGATAGAGATACGATACCGACACGACACCGACACGACATGATGACCCGATACGAAAATATGTAAGTATTGATGAATGCGAAACAAACGTTAAGTTAAACTGAAAAAAACTGGAAATTTCAAGTTAGGAAAACCCGATAATGCTTTGCCCAACCCAAGTATCGAACCTAATACCTCTTGTTACCAACCATCGCGCTAACTGGCCAATCATTATTATCTGACAACATCACGCTGGGTCACTGCAATGCAATTGTTACTTCCCCAGTATATCGCGATGCTGAGACAGGAGGGCGCCCAGCGCTGGGTTTGGGAGGAGCAGCGCGACCTCATGGCGATGGAATTCAGGTTCAAAGACGCGCTGGAGCCCCGGAGTCTGGTCACTGGGCATGTGCACTTGTTGCAGGTATCTTATTGATATCTTATCAACTTCTATACTAGATCTTAAGTAATTGTTGTAATTAGGTAAATTTTATAATCTTAAATTAATGTAAATGAAACACGTAGCGCCGTCTATCGCGCATTGAGACAACCTCACGCCATTATAATCTGTGCCTTTCATTTTTAAGTATTGTCTCTGAATCCGATTTGCGTCGTAATAAAGTTGTATTGTAAGAATGTGTGCTTTTTAAAATATAACCTAAGTGAAAGTAAAAGTTATTATTATTTAATATAACCATTTCAACAGTAATGATGATTGCCTCGTTTGTCGAATGGTTGCAAGCGCGACTGCTGATCGACAGGTCCTGGGTTCGAATTCCGGGTCGAATAAGAATAGATATTCTAGTAGAAATTCCTACTTCCTAGTAATCTGGGTTTGTGTCTGGTGTATAGCAATACCTACACTCACCACCTATGCAATGTGGGACTTAATGTAACGTGTAACGTGAGAGTGTACTACACTCCTCTACTTACCCCTTCTGGGAATACAGACGTGATGTTACGGTTTTTTTTCTTTTTTCTAAATATAACTTTAGTACAATTCAATAAAATCAATTTTTACATTTAAAATGTTTTGTGAGGGCGCTCGAGCACCCTCACACCATAAAACATTGTATGTTGATGTTTTTATATTGTCTTATCACTGTCCGATGGTTCCATTACTTTTATACTGATAACGTGTCTATCCCCAGGAGTTTCCAATAGAAGACTTCCTTAGTGCTCACCAGCTGATGATATAGTGGCGTCATTTTTATGATATGTACGTATAACGTGTTTCTTCCTAGGAGTTTCCAATGGAGGACGTCCTCAGTGCCTACTACCTAATGACGGAGTGGCGCCCGGAGCTGATCGAGGAGCTCCTGGCCTTCCTCGTGCCCGAAAACGTGCGCGTTGGCATCGTAGCCAAGTGAGTATTCTCTTACCAACTGACTGATGTTTAACCTTTTAATTTCGAGAGGAGACCCATGTCCGACAGTGGAGCGTTAAAAATATTCGCGATGATGATGATGATATTGAAGAAGAAGCAGATGGTGATGATGGTGGTGATGATGGTGATGGTAGTGATGACGACGCTTTGTGTGCGTTTCAGATATTTCGCGGAAAAGTGTACGAAAACGGAGCCGTGGTACGGGACCAAGTATCTACAGGAGGACATTGAGGAGTCCAAAATTAAGGTGAGGCCCTCGTCACTTATCATACAGACAAAAAACATTTTTTTATACATACATGTATTTAGCTTAACAAACAGGCCGGGCGGACGCGCCACCTGCTGGTAAATAGTCACTGTTGTTTGGACATGTGCACAGCCGAGGAGCGGCCAATGCGTTGCAGCTTTGAAGGAGAGCTCTCTTTGCGCTTGTCTTGAAAAACCCCATGTCATAGTGCTCCGGGAAACCCCAGATGAAGTATTTTTATTCTTCCTCTATGTCAGACTAGCTGACCCAGTGAACTTTTTCTTTTGAGTTTTCTCCATCTTTTTTACTTCTAAACCCCTCCGGAATTAGATCGAACAAAACGAAAATATTATCCAAATCGGTACAGCCATTTTTGAGTTTAAAAGCTATTGATCTTTATATACAAGACAATGTATTATAAATGTTGTATTACAGAAATGGAAAGCTGTCAAGCCACTACCGGAGCTGCACCTCCCGCCCCCCAACGAATTCATCCCGTCGCGACTGGACCTGGAGACCAGCCCCGACCCGACTATAGACGCGATTGCGCCGGCCATCATTAAAGTAACCTCGTCATTAATGAACGCAATAATATATGAAACACAATAAAAGTCCATAGATGAATGTTTAAAAATAAACTTTTATTACAGATATATTAAAATATACAAGATATAAGTTAGCAGGTGTTCATTAGATCAAGAGACTCACAAAAACTTAAACGTACACTGAAAACTTTCCATTTGTCGGCAAATATGTGTCGGCCTGTACATTGCCCATAATGGGACGAACGAAAATGCACGTGGGAACCCATATTGGGATGTATCATAATATCATCCATATTCACATTAATCTATCCATCTCATACATACGTGTAAGGTGTCTTCAATGGGATGTGTCTATATTGTTCTCTCGTTCCCAGGACACGCCCCTGATGCGGCTGTGGTTCAAGCGGGACAACGAGTTTTTGCTACCGAAGGCTTTTATCACTTTAGATATAGTCAGGTATTGTGCTTTTATGGTTTTGTTTTTACATAGGCACACGCACACGCGCACGCACATGCGTACGTACACACACGCGTACGCGCACGCGATAAAAGTTATGTTTTTTTTTTTTCTATATTTTTGCTACTTTTTCGACGTACCGTTTCTCAGGAAGCAAATTTTTTTTATAAAACGGTATAGTTAGTACTTTAATATCGTTAATGAATGAGAATGTTTTTTTTTTATTTTTGTACCCGATCCGGCAAATGAAATGCCAACTAACTTGTGCTTAGATTCCTTTAACATAGTCTGTCTCAATGAAATACAGGGTTTTACAATAGGGACGGGTTGATTTTGACAGCTCGTGGCGGCCATATTGTTTCTTTTACTTTCTGTCA
>DWJK01002194.1:0-15075 GCA_018248815.1 Croniades pieria auraria
TTTGGACGTGCTTCGATTAAAGCAAATTTAATTTTCACTTTTATACGTAGCGAAGCACGTACCGGGCCGCTAGTATGAAATGTAATAAGATCACGAATTGAAAAACAAAAGAAATCAGTTTTTTTTTTAATTTCTCGAGTTTGGATAGCGATAGTAAGTTTATGCGATATTAAAAAACAGAATGAAGCTGAGAAAAGTAGGGACGTGGATTTGAACACATATTTTATGAGAAAAAAAACGAAAATATAAAATTACTGTAGCGCAACTTTCCATCACTCCATATCTCGCCTCTATAATAAAACTCAGACCTTTGATGATCGTTCAAATAGAATATGAATTACTTTTGGGATTTACGGGCATTTCACGTACATCGCCGGTTTCTTTGATGTCATTTTTCATGAACATAAATTTTTCAAGCAAACATAAAGAGCTCCACGCGTTATTAGACATGGAAATCGCTCTGTGACATACCGTCAAGCTGAACGACAAACATTTTATCGAAGCTCTTAATTACCTAATACACGATCAAAACCTAATATTTTTATGTAAAATATGAAGCAATCTGTTATTCAAATCCGCTACAGAAAGTTCTAGTCCGTCAATAGAAAGTTCTAGAAGTCTGTTACCACTTTAGTATTAATCTACTTTCCTTGCTCGATATGGGCATAAGACTAATGCTTTTTTTCCCTTGGAGATTTAAATAACCAAATTCAGCGTACGAAACTAATATAACATTTTCATAGCTCTACATTTTGTTCATCAAATTTTCAAGCCATATGAACACGATCTCCAGAAAAAGAAATATATTAAAATAATTTTTTTTTCTGTAACAAATAAATAGCATACGTCCGAAGCTCTACATCTTGTTCATCATACTTGCAAACCATATAAACGGTAGTATCCTCCTCACAAATACATAAATCTGGCTCCACAACTGCGTGTATTTGTCGATGGCGCGATTTTTGCATCCGGCACGCCTTTGTACCGCCACTAGCAACTTCCTGTTTGTTTCTGATCTTCTAGGAAACTGCAGCGATAAATAAGATTACCCTCGTTCGAAGAGATAGCGCAAAATTCAGCATTTTTAATTTTACATCCCATGTGAATAGAGATTACGTACGAGTATGTATGAAGAGACGGATGAAAGTAAAAGACGCACGGCAGATTTCTAAGGTAAGGATAGAGATATGTGACACTCGGTGCTCTCTGCATACCCCGTAAGGGACCTGGCGGGAAGATATGTATGTATGATAAAATCGAGGCATAATGAATTATCCAATTCTTCTGATATAACAAGATTTCTTAAATCTATGTACGTAGAGTATGGAGGTAGAGTTATCAGTAATGCCTATTATTATAAAGTCTATGTTGATTTGTCAAAAGTATCAATGTCACAGGGACCCTTGGTAAAGGACAATGAATTTGCCATTCTTAAAAAAGTAATTAGGATGGCAGCTATTAATGAGTTAGAAGCCAAATAGAATTTATTAGAACTTTATAATTCTAATAAATTTAATTTTGACTATATAATAATTATTCTATAATTATTTTGACTGCCTCATTGGTCGAGTGGTTGTAAAAGCGACTGTCGATGGGGAGGTCCTGGGTTCAAATCTCGGGTCGGGTACTATTGGATTTTTTAATTTAGAATTTCTGGTAGTGACTCTAAGTCTGGATCTGTGCCCGGCGCATGGCAATAGACTCACCACCTATTACGTGGGACCTAATCGTAACTGTGACACGTGGGAGTGGACTACACTCCTCTGCCTACGCCTTCGGGGATAATAGGCGTTATGTTACGTTTTTTTATAATTGAAATACCGTAGAATATAAATGAATCATTCTTATTGCAATTGAATAATATACGCTTATTCCTAAGATACTATTAATTCCCTAATTCCTGTTTAATTGTGAATCTTTTTACTAAGCTTTAATATATAGTAGCCTAACATTTATCATTACTACCCTTACTGCTCTCAAACAACCACTCAATCATTCTATAAGAAACCATCTGCGCTTATTGTCACGGGGAGCAAGTCAGATCTTACAATAGGGTCAACTAATCCTATTACACCCTGACATTGGCCGACGATTCATCAAAACGAGGCGTGATAGAAGCTTAGCAAGACATTCTTAATATTATTATTGAAAAGGTGGTTTAAAATACTGATAATGTGCTGAATAATATCGATACATAATACAATGGTCTTAATTGAACGCAGCTTAAGGAAGATAGGAATCAGACGGCATACTTCAGAAAAATGAAGGCCTAAATTTCGAAAACGAAAAAGCCAAAAATACTGTTCGTGTTACTCTTACCGTGCTGGTGCATCTACAAAATGTACCGTGACAACTAAATTTCCATCTGCTATAGTTCACCTTGACGTCATAATCATAGACGTTTCGTGATTAACGACCTGTCGCGGGTCAGGTCTCCTTTGTGCTCCCTTTGAAATTCAGCCACTCATTTATCAAGCTTACGGTTCCGTTGTGAAATTAACGCGCTGGTGCAAGAGACAGGCGGTGGGATTAGCTCTGGAGGTTGCGACGTCAGATGTGAGGAAGCTCTGATTTAAGAAGGTCGACTTGAAGATTCGTTGCAAGATTATTGCTGATTATATTAGGTAATAGGTAGGTATATTATTAATGTTACTAGAACGGTTACATGAATCGGTTTATAAATAAACTAATTATCTTGTATTTACATAACAAAAAAGTTAAAAGCAAATAAAAAGTGTGAAAAAACATTTGAAATAAAACTGTTGTTGGTAGGAACTACATGCAGATTAAAATGCTTTAGTCAGTGGGAATTACTCCAAAAATGTGATAATTAGTTATTAACTGGTGATTAGTATCTATTAATTTTAGATATTGGGAAATGCAAAGTAATTGAAGCTGTTGTAAATCGCTAGCACTTAACACCTTACCATAAGTCTCATCCAGTGCGCGGTCGTGGGCGAAATTTACTCGATCACTGATTTTGACGTATCGTTTTCGGGGTGGCGATGAAAAATGGTTCACCGGTGAAAGAGCTCGCGGCGGGTGTGCTCATGATTTTTGAAAGCCCCCAGGATGCCTCGACAATTGCTCGGATAGACAAACAAATTTTATTTATTATGGTCTGGAACAGACGATTTGTTTGTGTTGAAATCCTTTTGAAAATTTTATGCCTGAAGGTGAAGTGTGATTTTCGAGTTATTTTTCAATAATGTTAAAATCCGGTCACCGAATTTTTTTAAATTACGAAACAAAATAAAACGTACTATTTTTTGCAAAAATATTGGTGGGCTTATTATATTCGTATCTACTTGAAAAATTTCATTTTGTCACTCGTTTATATGTATCTACTTGCTATGAAATAATATATTTTAAAATATCCATTGCGATCTAAGGTATTGTCAATATGTTCTCTTTGGATTTAAACAACTACTTTTCAATCTTGCCATGCGTTGTCAACCAGGAAAAACGAAAGTAACAAACTCGTAGGCCCGTAGAGAAACTTTCATTAGGAACAAGTCTCAATTCTCCATAACATTTATGATTAAGTAGGAAACGGAACGCTTCAAGTCCATTAGCTTCCCAAGACGTGGGAAACATTGAAGGCAGGTCAGTTCCTGAATTAGTCACCTCACGCTCGGTGGCTATAGGAGTGACAGCTAACGCACGAGCCAGATTGTCATTTATAATTGCCAAAATAACATTATCTGAAGCATACTTCTAAACGTCTACACCATAAGATACAAATTCGCTTAAATAAACAGCATTGTTTTCTTGGTACGCGGCGCCAAGCACACATTTCACATTGCACCTCACATGTCTCTTAGCTTCATAGATATAAAGTTGATTTTTGGTCATTTTGTGACAAGTACGATGTGGTAAAGGTTTACTTGTGTTGTCATGTCGGAAAGCAAGTTAGTAAACAGTATGTGACGGCTGTGACTTATGCGAAGGGAGAGGATTTATTTTCAAAGCATTGTACTGAAGCGTGAGATATGACTTGAAGTTTTTGGTTATTTGTCATTGCGTAATTTGCGTCACTGTCAAGAAAGCTCACTTCAAATCTCCTGTGATATTTTGTTGTTTTGTTAAAAAAAATATTATCTCATTTTGTAAATAGGAATTGTGTTTATCATGTGACGCGAAGAATAAGTTAAATTTCTGTTATGATCGTAGGTCGTATGATAAAAATATAATGTTCTACAGATATTTTAACGATTTTAACTAATAGCATCGTCTTACTAATTTACGTCTAACAATCACATTGAATTGTTGGTTAGCGCAGCCCACCTTATAAACCTTTTAAGGAATCGTTTACATTCATTACTTTTGGTGCATTTAATATTTAGAAGCTTGCGTGATAGATGGATTTCTGAAATGAAAGGAATCCAATCATTTCTTGAGTCAATTCTTCAAAATATATTTCAGGAAATTATTAGAGGCAGTTTAAATCTTGTTTCACTTTAATCTAGGTTGGCGTAACTAATAAATTCTATGGTGCTTGCATAATGCCATTTTATCTTGTTGTGATCATTCTACCGATAATGATTTTTGATTAACTGATTGGCTGTCACGATTCAATGGGCTGTGAATGAGTTAATTGAAATTGTTCAGCAATGCAATGGTCCACATTGTGTAGATTTATTTGTGATTTGATCGTATGAGATTGTAATAGACTTTGATTATTCTCTTTTATCAAGCCGATTTATTATTAAAGATTCGGATGAATTAATAATATTTATCAATAATAAAATTATTCTGTTTCTTCAGTTTTTAAAATTATGCAGCTCCTGTTTTGAAATATATATGGATTTACAAGATTTCGTTCCTGCCGTGAAGTAATAGCTTATCCATTGACATGTTCCCGTGTACTCCAGGGACGTAAGAAGATACATCAAATACGAGACGGGTAGATTAAGTCTCCAGATTACGAAGGATGGAGGTTATAAGACAATTTTGAAAAACCCAGTAGAAAAATTTCTAGTATTCATATGGTCTAAACGCTTACATGAAACGTAGCGGTTAACTCATGTCTTTTAGCAATCCATTAGCTAGTTTTGATACTTGGAACAACACATACTTACTAAACATATTAAGGTACCATTAATCATTTACTTACTTACAACAAAAGAATTTTCCCCACCACGAAAGCTGAGTTGTCCGGCACTTAGCCCGCACCATCAGCGTAATCAACCCACGATGACGCCACCAAAACTTCCCTAAAGTATTTACATTACAGACTCGAAATTAACCAAACAATATTAATCATACAAAGTCAAAGCGCCCTCCGCCCATAGCGCTGAGTACACGATAATGATATATGAGATATTTGATGATAAACAATCGGGGTCATTTATTATCTGTCCGTTATTTGACAGGCGGTAGGCAGATGTCATTTGTCATTTTCCGTGGGTCCCTTCGTTACGCCGCCGCCTACATTCGCCTCCGACGGTGGTTAGCTATCAACCGACAAAGTTGCTGACTGAGAATTGAATTTAAACCTAAACGCGCAACTAATACGACTCGATTTCGCATGAAGCAAAAATCAATCTTGATTGTTTTCAGCATGAACGATTATGATAGATGAAAGAGTTAGCGCTCCCGCAGTGAAGGCAGAGAAACAGAGGATAGTAAACTCAAAATTGATGATAATAAGGAACTTTTTCGTAAATGAAGTGTTATAGGACTGACTGGTAAAGCGAAACTTGTTATTGAAGATGAAACAGTAAT
Source organism: Croniades pieria auraria (assembly GCA_018248815.1). Lineage (NCBI taxonomy): Eukaryota > Metazoa > Arthropoda > Insecta > Lepidoptera > Hesperiidae > Croniades > Croniades pieria. Next base: position 5,728 of record DWJK01002194.1, read on the forward strand.
GGATGGGGATAGGGAATGCGTGAACGATGTCGGAGATGTATTGTTATCGCGCTGTTTATCAGAATACCGACCGATCGCTCCTTTAAATAATTACCTTCTCAAAAGAATACTTCTGCTACTGGTAATATATTCATTATATCCGACATTTTACAAAGCGCCAGTGGAATAAATAAAAATATTTTACGGCATATCAACGGCTGAGATTGGATCGGTTTAAGTTTTTTCGTCGCCGGTGGACATATTTGGGATTTCAGCTCAATCATTAACTGAGTCATTTCTTGTTTTGCAATTTGTTTTTAAGACAGCCATACATTTGTATTCCGACGGTCGTGTTGAAACTTATCATAATAAAAAGATACAAAAAAAACTGTAAAGTATATCGTGCCGAAAACGTGGGTTCCGCCAATTAAATGATCGTAAAACTTTTGATGTAAGTATCAGAAAAGGTCAGACACTTAAAAGTATAATTCCGATTTCGTTATATCTGTATATTTGAATTCTGGCATTTAAATACACAAAAGAACTAAAAAACCAGAACTGTTTCGCATATAAAATTAGTATAGGAAGTACAGTAATTTGACTTGCAATGCAATGATTATACTTGGCCATGTTTTTGTTTAATTAGTCAGTACACTTCTTAATGAGCTACGTACTGCTGAGCTTATTAACATTTCTACTCCCATTTCAGTCTTAATGCAATATTTTAAGTTATCTTTTTCAAAACGAGAATTGTCTTTTATTTATTTTCATTTTTTTATATTCTGTGGAACACTTAACAGCCAGCCATTACGCTGTTTAAAATTTAACAAGCGGTATAATTCTCGTTCTCAATGACTCACTCGACGTGTAATGCAAAATACGTGTTAACTTGAAACGTTTGGGTTCCCACGGGAGAGGATGCGGATGTTACACAACCAAATGTTTAATTTTCTGAAAACAACGCTCTTTGTGTTATACTTCCATTTTAGACGAATACAAGGAGTGTCCTAAGTTCAGGTTTGAGTAGGCATATTATTTAAGTGCAGCTTGTAAATTATGAACGCTTTCCTGCGATAATCATTAAAATCTTCTTGTGCAATGACTTCCGCACTTCAATCAATTTCTTCTTATTTAACATATAGTCCGGCTTTGCTCATAAAATTAACTATTACTCTATAATTGGTAAAAAAATTGACTTTTTAATATTCAAAACAGAGTTTCGGATAACTTTTTACCAAATCTGTTTCCACCCATCGCGCACCTATTTCAATTCCATCCCTCGTCTTTAAAATATTCAATGGCTGCTCCTCTGTCAAACACATTCTTTAGTTCATTACTCTACCAACACCCCAGTTAATCTTTCATTGTGCTCCAATATACTATACGTATTCTTCGCTTGCGTTACAACAGTGTCTATTAGTATATTGTTTGGTTCCACTAAAATGAATAATGCAAAGTATTTACGCTTTCCTATATTTTCTTTTTTAAGTGCAATATAACTAATTGGGACATATGTTTTTAAATTTAGCCACAGAGTCACAAAACGTTTATTGTAGTTTAATTTGTATTTAACATTTTGTCCCATTTGTATTGCACAGAAATGTTTCTATTATATTAAGGTCAACATTTTTTCTTTTCTCGGTATAAAATGAAAATCATACGTCTTTTTCTCTCACGAATCCGTCGCAAATTTCCGTTTCATCACCCTTAGGCACGCCTTTAATATATTCAATAGCTGCCCCCCTGTCAAACGCATTCTTTACTTCATCACTCTCCCGAATACCCTGGTTAATCTTTCATTGTGCTTTGTATAAAGCATTTTGAATAGATTTTGGAATATAAATTACCGTGTTGTGATTGGTGTATCGTGGATCGTAATAATGGTTTTCGCCTTAAAGAATGCCTCTATCTGTTATTTTATTAGATGTATAGCAAGCTAAGTAATCACAAAAACAGACACACATACGTGTAGTATTTCCAATTGAATTGAAATAGCACATTTTTCGAACATTAAGATTTCAAGATTTGGCTATTTTGTGAATAAAATTATAGGAAAATAATGACGTGGAACTAAACGGTCACTGAATATTATATAATATTCATCGGTATATTTTCAAGTTGCCATGTTCTTGTGTTCAAAAGCATAATACCAATAATCATTATCCGAAGATTGAATCTTTGATAATGCTCGTAATTGCTACCGAGAGGAGCCAAAGTAAATTGCATGTCATTAAGTTCAATTTAATAAAAAAAACTTGAGCACGTTTTTTGTGCCTGTAACAGCACAGTTCAAACGTAGAATGTGAAGTAGTCAGCCATCTTTAGTTGATGTTATTATAAGTCATAGAAGGTTGATATTTTTGATTCGGTAGCACAATGAAGTTATAATGAGTTAACGGGATTTTGGAGTGACTTTTTTCAAATAAACGTGTATCACTATTAACTTTCATTTAGCTAAGTGGCTCTTCCGAACATTTACTAAAGGCAACCCTTATTTAGAGGGGTTCTTTTTTCAAACAAGTTCATAATGTAATTTTTATTTCTTCATTTACATAATACATACGTATTTGAAAGAATATATCTAAGGTCCTGTCTATAATTTAAGTTGTACGTACATCCATACTGTTGTGCTTATTTCCTATAGGGCTAAGCAGTGACAACAATTTCCAACAATTTCCACTATTACAGTCCTGGCATACTTCTTTCTCCTCTATTACATTCATTACAGCCTGCTCGTCGGTTAAATGATTTTTAACCGGGCCTTCTTTTAAAACGTCTCTTCTTTGATTTGTTTTCGCTATACCATTTGCAAATATCAATAAAATTTTTATTGACATCGTAAATACGAAATAGAGCTTTAAAAAAATTCGTACTTCCTCAAAATGTCAATAGGCGCCCCAAGATCGAATAAGTCGCGTTAATCAAGCCGAATCAATCGACTCTAAGCAAACAGCTCGGCAATTTTTCGCGGCTCCGACGTGCCATCCATCGCGCTGGTATTAAAACGTCAGCCGACGCCGACGGTGACTATGATCAAGTGAGCCCCTTACACAAACCGTTAGGGCTAGCGAAAAATTTCTAAATTTTTTTTCGAAACATAACAACTAACAAAATTCACCAGTCTGTGGGAGTGTTCTAGACCCCTCTGCCTACCCCTTCGGAGATTATAGGCGTGAGATTACATTGTTTTCGCTAAAGTCTTTACAAATCATTCTGTTATTGTACATTTTTTAAATTATCTTTACTTGTGTCTGTTCGTCATCAGATTTATCAATTCAAATGTACCATTTTGGAACTTTTCATTTACACTGACATGCCAAATATAAGTTCTGTAAATGGCAAGCTGACATGGCAAATTTCAAATATATTATGATGATGAACTCTCAGCCTGAGGCGACACAGGGTATTTCATTTTAACCGTATCGTGCATGTCACCATAAAATAATAAGTGAAACGCAAAATGCTAATAAAACGTGATTTTTTTAGAACTGTAGAACTTTAGCCAATACATTTTCCCTATATGATCTGCGTGAGGATTATTGTGGAAAAACCCCTCAAGGAAGGCCCATGTCCAGCAGTGGACATAGACACGCCAATGATGATACATCCTTACGATTTTTTAAACAGAGTAAACGAGACAACTTTGTGGTGAATGTTCCTCTCAGTTGTGAATGTTAAATTAATCAAAAGCGTCACTGACCTTGACCTTCCCTGCAATTAAAATAACAACATTACCATTTTTATATAAAATTCCATTAATTACTTTGTAATTACTGTCGTAAAGTTTTTATTTTCATATAATCACCACTATTTTTGGTTGCAATAAATTATGATGGCGATAAATAGTAGAATTTACGAGTGGAGCTCAAAGTGACCATAAAAATTCCATTTACGGTGTGTACAGCCTTTAAGAAATTGTATGACGGAAATGCTTGTGTCAATAATCATGAATATGGCAATAATTACGTCTGTCAGTGCATAAAGTACTTTTAATAACGGTACCATTCATAAATATTTATCTTCAAGTCAATATGCTCGATTGTAACTAGGAAAGGGCTTATTAGAAATGGACATTATTTAATATATAATTTTGTAATAACCTAATCTAACCTAGAATATAGTAGAATAAAATGTTTATAAATATTTATTCACTTATACTCAAAATTTCTGTACATATTCATGGACGAACACATTGTTAATGATATATAATAAATAAATATCTTCGTTGTTAAGGATTTTTTGACCATATAATTACGGCTAGAACAATAATTCGGAGCTTTAACAAAAAAACAAATACAGTTATACTTAATGAAGAACAAAAATACGAATATATACGCAATGTGCAGACAAAACATACAACTAGTCAAACTAGTCAAACGTAAAATGAAATTAGCAACACTAATATTGGTGCTATAAAAGCAGCGAATAATGACGACGTTACAGTGTTAATTAATTTGAATTCTCCACTCGTGACACAATCGCCGCGATAAAAATAAATCAATATTTATTATCTGTGCCATCTCTTTATTACCAACCTTCAAATTAACGCTCGAACGCGATAAATTATTGAGGGGACGTTGTAAAAAAAATCATTTGTAAACGTTGTCGAACGATAAACATGGTAAATGCGTAATTAATTAACAGTGTCGCTAACAAATTTTGTCTCAGCGCGACAGACGCACAAAAACGGCCATAATTTATGTGTATAAACGTCTTGTTGCAACCCTACGTCGTCGGCAGGTTGAAAGAGTCACGCCGGGTGATTGATGAGGGCCGTTCGCCGCCCACACGTACTAACAACCGCCTAGAATTGACAAACTATCGCATTGTTGCCTCCAGGAAATCATATGAGTATCTCAACAAATTTATTGCCCCATCCGATCACTTGAGTAAAATCTTGCGCACGACGATGCTCTCCATAACTCAAATGATCAAAGTTTCTGTGATGTTCTTAAAATTAGATAAAATACATGTCGCTTGGAAATTGTTAATTCTCGAGTAGATTTAATATCAAAATGTAATAATAATGGAAGCTCTTACCATTATAAATCCTTCAATCGATCCTTTAATAGAAAAAAGTGCCATGACGCGAGCATTTTGTGTCAAATCATCGTATCGTAAAATACATAATTTGGTAGGCCGCATTTATCTAGCGTCGTCCACAAATCCATTTACAGACATTTAAATACAAAGCTCTATATTGATAAATTATGAATGAAATAACACATCACGATTCAATGGCATGGAATCACGTTACAACAAAAAGTTTCTGTCTAACAATGGACTAATAAATATGGACCTCTATTACTCTTTTTGTATCTATTGTGCTTCGCCTCATTCTTTCTACTTCATTCGTTTCGACGGCTGCTTCATTTTTATCTTCATTGTTATCAAGAAATACATTAAATGTTCAATCTATTCGGCGTGCGAGTGAAATTTCACCAAGTGTAATAATTTATGCATTCGTATCGCGCCCGAGCGCGTCGCGATACGTCTAGTCCGCGTCCATATCTCTAAATGCATCTGACACAGTTAATCCATATAAAGTTATTACCTCGCCTTTCAACTAGTTTAATTGGCCGCTACCGGCTAGTGTAAACTCGTATGTTAGGGATAAAGCAACTGAATATATTTCAGTTTTAAATAAACTTCACGCTCGCTGCACATGGACGAGAATTGCATGCACACCTGTTTTTATTGCAAACGTGTTTACCTAAACGTTTTTCCTTGGCAGTGCTCGTAAAACTCGGAATACAAAGGACGTAGTTCTTTATGCGATCTTGATTATTATCAAGAGCATTCGCGTGTATTGTGATTCTTTTGTTGAAATTTTTAATTTGTCAGGGAATTTGAGTTAAACTTTAATCTCCTTACGGCTCGTCGGGCCCTCAAATTAGTTCGGTGAGGCGTATAGGCCATAGATTATCAAGTCGCTTCTCGCCGGCGACGGTTGCCAACATCTCAATAAGCCGCTCCACATTTTTATGGCCCCTATATCCGTTTCGCTGCGTAAATACACTTAATGACCGACATTTCGTGAACGCTTTTATTGTGAAGTTTTTATTATCAAGAAAATCATTTGTTTAGTCTACGTACGGTTATTGCAAGTCAAGTCGGTGCGTTCAGGGTTTATTGGGGGTACTTTATTACCCTCTATTTGCCCTCTTTAATACAGAAACGTCGACCGAGCTTAACTCGACTCGGGCCGGATAGTAACAATTAAATATGATGTTAATCTGGTAATACAAATGCCAGTTCCGTTATTACGTTGCAATCTTAAAAGATATTCTTTTTGATTCGTTAAAATTAAAGGAATCTTACGACTTGATCTTTAATTATTTCCTCTGTAATGATGATAAAGTCTAGTTGCATGATACAAGTAACCTAAAGATGTTAATGATGCAGTCATCAGAAGCGACTGAGTCATCTTTCTTTTCACGTAATTCGTGTCGTGGTGCATCATCGCCAAGCCTATTATTAAATATACAAACTAAAAATGAGCCCAGTAATCTCTGTTGGCAATGAAACAGTGTCAGACCACTATAATAATTTAGAAACAGTCTATTAAGTGAATCTTTATGATAATAGCCGAACAGAAGTCGCGGCCGCGAACGAACTGTCTGTTATTTTGATACATTATCATATTTAAACAATTCAGATGATAATAGACACGTCGGGCGAAACCCTTTGGTAATATAAATGGTTGTATTATTATTTATTTATGGATTTCCTTCCTCCGGGCCAGGGGCGATGTAGCATATTCCGTTGAGCGAAAAAATGCTTCGAAGTCGTGAGTTTATACCGAGCGAGATCCGGTTTGAGTACCTGAAACGACTCGGTATAAGCTTGTTGCTGCAATAATAAAGATTTATGCGACATTCGGCGGTAGCGTGTTTTGTTCTCTGTTACGAGCCGATTCGCTTTCTGCAAGATCAATAGCGCTCTTTATCGTGTATGGTGAGTTATCGTCACCGTTTGTACTTTCAGCCTCGCCTATAAATTCAGTTTCTACGCGGTTCGATTTCTTATTATCAGATTTAACATGTACACTTTCTGTTTTATATTTCAGATTTAAGCTTTGTCCAATATGTCTGTCATTGTCATTTTAAATACCCATTGGTTTTACATTTTTTGCTAAATGTGTTGTAAGAAAATTTACATGTACGTATTGTTCTAGCCAACAATGTTCGCTGTCAATTTTCCCATCGTCCGCTATTGCTTTGCCGAGGTGGCTGTGTATAATTTTTTCAGGTAATCTCATTATTACGTTCTGAGTTGTAGCACGGTGATTAAGTACTTGATTTATGGCATGTGCAATTTGCATCACAACCGACGCTTTAGCTTTTTGCTCGTAGCCGATGATTATCGTCCGTATCGTGTCGGGTTTAATGATAGTTATTTCATGACTCGCCGAGCTTGCTATCGGGGACGTTTCATTAAACTTCTTTACATACATTACTTCGGTGAATGTGTCTGATTATGTTAATACGTGCCATACAAGGCGCTCGTTTGCCATACCCTCTTCTTCTACGACCGTTAATGGATTGTTTACTGACGTACTTGGAGTTATCTTTGCAGCTTTCATTTCGCGTTAATCATTCATGTGTATGCGCGGCGTAATGACTGCATAATAAGCGGGTATTGTTTATTTATTCGAGACGTTATAATAAAATATAGCGAATTTTTAAGGTTTCACTTGACACTTAGCAATGTTAAGAAAACATGTGTCAGTACTGTACTGTCGTGTTTGGACGGCGGTGTGCATGCGAATACATGATATCGTATATAAAACTAAACGGCGCGCCACAAAATTTATGAATCAGTCGGAGAGTTGCCTTCCACACAAAAGTTGTTTATTACCGCCTCGCGTAGGGTTGCTAATATATTCCCATTTTATTACTCGTCTACGGACATCATAATTTTCTTTCTTTATGCCACGCTTGAGTTTAATGGGGCGATTTATCATATTAAAAAAGTCTCCCGTCGCGTCCTTGGTTAATTTAATCGATATCCATATTGTTTATTGTCGTTTCAAGAGAACAGACGGTCGTTGTTTTAGAATTGAAATGTCCTCTGGAACTTAGCGGGTTTTTAACTGACTAGTCTCTATTACTCACATGGTTTACGTCATTGTTTAATTACAAAGCAGACGCGATCGTGATCTTGTACGAAAATCTCTAATCCGCATTATTAAACGTGACTGGGCATTGGTTATCGAGTGATACACGACTCACTTCGTCCGAGAGCAATCAATCATACGTAGACAATATTAATGATGTCTGTCTCGCGTTCAGTTCTGAATCAATCATCGTGTTTCTAGAGTCATTTGATTGTTATACAAACTTTGATCATAATGCCTTCACTATAGCTTGATTAATGATTGCTCGGACATAATAACGTAATATTTAATCCGCTTGGGAATAGTCGTTCAGAATACTAACAGAATAAAAACATGACGCTATTTGATGTGAGTTACGTGATCTTTAGCTAGCATTAATTATATTTTCAAATTCGTGATTAATGTTTTATCCTTGCATTCAGTTTTTGTTCAAGGAAAATTTGTGTTTGATAGCCGGACCTGAGTCAGATGAATAACGAGAGGTTTTGTAATCACTTGGCTAATTTTAATGCGTATCCAACATTTTGAGTTTAAGAATTATGAACTATTCATTACTCCGTGAGGAGTCCGTATTAACAGTTATATCTACAGCGTCATTTTAATGTTTATTAAGCGCGTAAGTACCCTACGAACAAATATCAAGTTTTTCATTTGTATTTGAAATAAGCAGATCAGGTATTAAATGAATAGGAGTAACGTGTTAATTGGTCAGTTATGTTGTTGACTGGTCTGTTGGTCAAGCGATCAGTATTCCTGACTGCCCAGCAAGGGGTTTTGAGTTTGGGTCTCACTAAGAGCAAATCTTTTTATGATAACGGCTGCTTGACCTTTATCTAGGTCTAAAATTATTATATAGGTCCATTAGCCAATCGAACTCGTAGCCCCCAGCTCACAGGCATGTACTTAGAAATTTCTATATGTATTTACTTCATCCATTGCTTGGTCATGATTGTTACAATGTATCTATCCAAGAATTGTTAAGAACATCTACGTACATACTGCTAACCTCAAGTAATTACGCTGTTCCATCCGACATGTGTTGCGGTTAATTGTTGTCACCGAAGAGCCATTCAGAACATTTCGCTTGCAAAAGCAATCTATGTTAAAAATTTTTTTTTTTTTTTAATCGACCCATTAACATTCCACTGTTGGAATACGGGTCTCCTCTCATAATGAGAGGGTTAAGGCCGTAGTCCTCCACGCTGGCCAAGTGCGGGTTGGCGGACTTCACACACCTTAGAAATTTTTTT
>DWJK01002195.1:0-15074 GCA_018248815.1 Croniades pieria auraria
AAAAAAAGTGTTTCCGCCCGGGGTCGAACCGGGGACCTTGTGCGTGTGAAGCACACGTGATAACCGCTACACTACGGAATCTTATTCGATTAATCCGAAAATAGACGTATTATAAGTAACGACATGTCAAATAAACATTTCTAATATATTTTTAACGTCAGATTAAAAAATTGAAGTAAAAATCACCTATATATTACCTACGACAATTAAATCAAATAAATGTAATACAAGATATAATTTAATAAAAAATATCACTAAAGAATAATATTATTATGAATTGTTCTAAAATTTCAAATGTCTTGGGGAATTAGGCTGACTTATTTACATTTATAATTTAATAATTTCGATTCATTAACATATCTACGAATGTTAATGAATAAAATAGTTGTTATGAATAAAATAGTTAACAAATATAATAGTATTAATTGTTGTCATTTTATATATGTTGCGAATAAATCAATAGAGAAGAATTAATAATTTCACCAACATCTGATACATTAAGCTAAGAAAATTATTTCAGGTGACGCAAGAGCTAGAATTGGTACGCCTCCGCGTATCGAGCGCTATGGGAGCAGCATGGCTCGCAGCGAAACACGTTGACTACGAATTGCCGCGAGATGACTCTGCTTTTTGCGAAGTATTCTACACCTACCTTCCAGATGTTAAGACTCTCAACGGCTCCGGCAAACACGACAAAGGCTTGGAGGGCTGTGGGTGTAGCGACTGGTCGAATTGGAGCTAGCTTTTTTGGTTGAAGTACCTGGTAGAACAAGTTTAGCAGCCGAATCACACACCTTCATGTGTGTCGCTGAATATAGCCTTGTCGCCCAGTATACTGTATATAATCTATATAATCTACATATTGTACTGATATAGACATGCTAACTCCATTCTCTGAGACAGCAGCGTATTTTTGGCTGCTTATATATAAAATACGGTTGGACCTGCCAAAGAGTTTGCATCAATCTGGTTAAATATTTAACTGTGTTTAAAAACGTTGACTGATACATTGACAGAACGTTGTAATATTTGTTTATGACGCTGCTCCTCGGGTATCCAGTAGTCAAAAATCTATAATTCTTTGACAGTTATATTCCCGCCAAAAAATACAATCGTAATAAAATTAATAAAACTGAACAAATTGACATTTATATTCCCGCCAAAACTTACAATAGTTCTAATAAAATTAGACAAATCGAGAACATATATATAATTTTATATTCGAGTCATGATCTGATGTTGTGTAATATAAAAATAAATGTTATTTATAGAAATATGTTAGCCTTTTAAAATCGTAAGTTTTGAAGTTCTAGAATAGAAATTATGTCAAGATATCAAAAATGTTGTATTACTTTATTCCTCCTTTATTATGGTGATATACCGTTTGTTTTAAAGTAGTTCATAAATTGACCATGGTTAACGGATTTAAATGGTTAAAAATCGTTAATTAAGCTAATATCGATATTTACCGATTGAATGCTATATGAAATTTATTAGCCTGTTTTTTTTACTGGCATATAAATTTTAATTAAATATTTTTGTTTAAAATAGGTCATTGTAGTAAAAGTAATTTGAGCGGTCGAAAGACACATTTATCTTTTAAGTAGTAAATTTAAATTTCTTTTATTGAAAAAAATTTAATGTTATGTATAATAGTGAATAGAATAGTTCCTAATTGATATTATAAGGACATTCATTCTTAATGTATAACGATTCTTTATTAAAATGTTGGATAAGATGAATATATTTATATATTTAATTCAACATGCGAACATTTTGAAAATATTACAATTTTATCGTGTGTATGTATTTATTATGCTATATTAAAACATATCACTTAGAGATCGATAAGATTCCTTTAAACTACTTGGATATTGTTTTACTTATATAATACTCTAATTCATCTGTATTCCTTTTCTATTCACCCGAATATACTAAACATCGTTAAATATATCAAAATGATTAAGTTAATATAATAAATACGTATCAATAAAAGCATTTTATTATTTGTAAAAATAATGTGAAACCCGATGTTTACAGTATAATTATGTATTTTTAAGTAAATATAATATTACATAGCATTCTGGCGTTTGATTTATCTGACAGTATGTTCCGTCAAATCTCCTATTTTCAATACGAAACATTGATGACCTTTGGAAGTATGAGTAGTACCGATTACAAGAAATAATAACTATAAATACGACCTCCGTCCGATAACTGTGTCCTGTTATCCTGCAATCGCAGTATTACACGGACTAATGATAATAATATCTTTACGGTGTTTTAATCCCTCTGCATTTAAAGCAAATTTTTACTTAATTCTTAAGTGAACGTTTAGATTTTTTATGTCACATATTTGGAATAAATGGTTTTATGTTTTATATGATTGGAATTATATTATGCTCTGGGAGTACCTCACGTGTGATATCATTTACTAAAGAGATACAATAATGGATTTGTTGTTATGGCGTTTGTAATTTACGCTACGATCAGTCTAGTGTCCTTTTGGTTAAATAATTAAATCAATTCAATTACAAGTGTCGCAACTACAAGTATATAACATATATATTTTATTTTCTGCTTTTGTTAAGAACCAATTTAAGGACAAAAAAATTATTTACTAACAAAAAAAAACTATTTTTGGAGGTACTTCGAAAAGAGAATAATGGTTTAATGCTAAACTAAGCATATTTTCCTTATCGTTATCACTGCATGCAAACCTAATCAAGAAAAATGTAACAGAATAACTGATAACTGTTTTTAATAACACTTATTACAAAATAACAGCTCCATAATTTATTATTCATTTGTTAGATGCTTTTCGTTAAATTAGTAATTTTCTTTTCGGCAAATTGATTCTTAATAAGCAATTTTAATTCGAATTTATAAACGACACAGAGGGTTTATCAGATTTTTAATTCATTTGTATTTGTCATCTATGTAATTATTACAAACACGGAAAACAAAAAACTATTGTCACGCATTTGTGTAGATTTGAATTTCAACAAAACTTGAAATTTTGCTTATAAAGTAAGTTTTGAATAAAACGTTCAAATTTGTTTGTACTTTGAATGTTGCTAACCAGTTACACCAACCTGCCTTTATAATAAAAATGTTACTGTCATTGGCGCTGACACTGATGACAGTAATAGAGGGCACGTCAGATGTCTATTATTATCATATTTGTCAAATTAGTTTCGAAAATGTTGTTAGTGAGGACTGCTGCGCGGTTTTTGTCCGCAAAGTCTATTATCAATATAAATTACAGATGTAGTTGTCGCGTTATCTTGCCTTCTAAAGATAGTAATAGGTACGAAAATAATCAAAATGATTGGTATATTTTTGGCGGTATTTTTGCTGTTGCCGCTGGAGTGATAGGTTATGTCAGTGTGAAGGAAAAGCTCTTCGCTGCGACCGTGTCCGGTGATCATTTAAAGGGGAGAAGAGATAAGTACAATTTTATCGCTGATGTGGTGGATGTCTCCGCACCTTCAGTGGTTTACATTGAGATAAGAGATACTCGAAGAATTGATGCGTTAACTGGTGCACCTTTAACTCTGTCAAACGGTTCAGGGTTTATCGTTAAAGAAGATGGGTTGATTCTCACGAATGCCCACGTCGTTGTAAACAAACCACACACTTTAGTACGAGTGAAGCTTATGGTGAGTTATCTGTTTTTGAATGTGTTACAATGTTCTTAGGGATACCTATGAAACCATACAGATGAATCGATTGACCTTTGTTTCGTAGCTTTTGCGAATCTGACTTATGTATATATCATATGTTAGCACTTGAAGATGATGCCAAGGATTATTAAAATGTTGATGAAATATTTTGTAACTGGCTCATGAGTTGCTACATTCATTGTGATGATCACATTACTAGATGTAAGCAAAATATGTACATATTTAAAGATCCGAGTAGTAACTAAGAGTCCATAGTTGTACATTGTGTGTGGAAATGTACAAATGCATACATTTATATAACCTAAATGTTTTTAAAGAAGGGGAGAAAGTATACTAGTGCAATTTCCGTCAATCGGGATTACAGTCAAGTGATAGCCTTAAATAATAAAAAAAATATAAAAAAACACTAAATACATGAAAAAAATGGAACACAATAAATTGCAATTGCTAATTCCAGAATGGCTCCTCTTACACTGGTGTAGTTGAAGACGTAGACATGAAGTCTGATCTGGCAACACTTCGGATTCCAGTTGACAATTTGCCTGCAATGAAGTTGGGATCATCCGCAAACATTAGGCCTGGCGAGTGGGTTTGTACTGTGTATCAACCAAGTAGGTTTTGCCTGAAATGCTTTGCGTTTGGATAATGATAGCTGTTTACCAGTAAGATGTTAGTAAGGTAATTTTATGTAGTAAAATAAATGACTGTGTCATTGGCTAATTGGTTGTAAACATGATTGCCAATCAGGACGTCCTGGGTTCAAATTCTAGGTCAGGTACTATTGGGTTTTTCGAATTTAGGATTTCTAGTAGTGATTCAGAGTCTGGATTTGTGCCCAGTGTATGGCAGTAGGCTCACCACCTATTCCATGGGGCATAAACGTAACTGGTGTAACATGGGAGTATACTACAAACCTCTGCTTACCCTTTCGGGGATTACAGGGGTGATGTTACATTTTTTTTTAATAAATTCAATACTAGCATAGAGTATGCCTTGTATTTCTCGAAATTGTTTACAAAATAAGAATACCTTACCATTACATTATAACCTTAGCAATACAGTGAAACATTACATGTATTGTGAGTGTAGTCATTTTTATTATCATAACGAACAAGCTAATATGTGCTGAGCGTGAAATTATGATGTTTATTGAGAATTGAGTTAAAACTGATTAAAAATGTTTAAAAAATGATAACCATTTTTAGTACTATAATCTTGAAATTAAAATGATAACATCTTGGCATATTTCCATTTGAGCCCATCTGATCGCAAAGTAAGCGTTACGAAAGTCTATGTTATGGTAAAGAGCTTATAAACTACATATCACTCATTTGTGACTAGAGTGTAATATCTCATAAACACTATCTTTCAGAAAATAGTTCAGAAAGTTAGAAATCATAGATATTCTATGACTCTTATAATAGTTATAAATCATAGAATAGTCTATAAGTCACATAATATTATAATATGTAAATCATTTACTAGTCATTTAATATCCACTGACCAATGCTAAACCGAAAAAGTTCTGGAACACAGAAAACAATTTAGGAACTCAAGGAATCGGAACTTCATGTTGAGTTCTTGAGATTCAAAACAACTTGTGACATAAGAGTCGTTTTCACCAATTTCTTATGACATATGTACATATATAAGGACTTTTGTGGTATATCATGAATTGTGTATTATTAAACTGGTGTCAACTGTATCAGGTCCAGCTTTATACATGCTTTAGCGAGTTATAACAAGTCTACCAGATTTGTTTTGGAATTTTCTATGAAATGTTTTATCATATTAATATTTGATGCCAACATGTGATTTCTAGATTTAGTGCAATGTTTAGTTTCCAAGAGTCTTTTGTTCTTGAACTAACATATATTCATGTATTCCATCTGATGTTCACTGGTTATTGTAGTCTATGAATATGTCATCGTCATTATCTGAAGCCTGTCTTGGCCCAATGAACGCTATCGCGCCCTGTCATCGGCTTGTCGCATCCAGAATATGTACCCGACCTTAATGTTACAATCAGTAACAAAAATATAGAATGCATGATTGCTAGCTTGGAAACCCATAACACCATAATTATATTATGACCTATACTATGTAATACTGCTCTACTTTAATATAATGGACTTAAGATAGGGGGTAAGCCATTTCCTTGTAGTTTCTGGATCGCACATGTGTGTTAAGAACATATTTTCTGTTAAGATGAATAAAAATGTTTATTTTCAGGTAGTGGCAATGGGAAGTCCTTTGTCTTTGAGTAACACTGTGACTGCCGGGGTCATCAGCTCTACACAGAGAAATAGTAAAGAGTTAGGCTTAAAAGGTATGTTTTCCTTTGTGTTAATATTGGTAACAATTGGGCATACAGTCTTGTAGTCATACCCAAAGGTGGTTCCTGTGGACATAATGATTACATCATATTTGATATGTTTTGGGTTAGTGTGGTACATAGACACATACTAAAAATTGGGTATTCTAACATCATCATCAAGAACCTATTTCCTTAGGAATGGGAACATTCTAACTGTTGATCTTGATCTTCACTATTATTCCCATTACAATTTGTTGTTTCATTCTTACCTCCTCCAACAATAAGGTTGCCTGGAAGAGATTGCCAATTAGCGAGAAGGCCGCCTATTGTTCAATGTACCATTAGGTTTTTTTCTGTATTTATTCCTATTTGTCATATTTTGGTGTACAATACAGAATATTGCTGCTACTACTACTAGAATCTCCGAAGAGGTAGGCCCTGAAGAGGAGTGTATAATTTTTTTTTAAACCACAATTTTGTACCTCAAAATCCCCAGAATGCAGGACTTTATTCTACTCCACCTAACTTTTACAATACTTTAATATACCAAATTTAACTCTACAGATAAAGACATGGTCTACATTCAAACCGACGCCCCTATTACATTTGGGAACAGTGGTGGTCCCCTCGTGAACTTAGATGGAGAGGCGATAGGTATAAATGCGATGAAAGTCACATCGGGTATATCATTTGCGATACCCATAGATTATGTCACTGACTTCTTGGCTAAAAGTGAGTATAATCATAAAAATATAATTTACTCCAAGTAGGTAATACCATTGGTGTTTGGGCTTACAAATAAAGGTATAAACATTTAAATATAGAAGAAGGAACAAAGTTCTTCTAATAGGAAAAAAGCTTTTTAGCTTTCTATTGGAAGGATTGGAATCCCCAAAGGGATAGGCAGAGGAGTGTAGTACACTTTCACGTTTCACCAGTTACGTTTAAGTCCCATGGAATAGGTAGTGAGCCTATTGCCATACACCGGGCACTAATCCAGACTCCGGGTCACTACTGGAAATTCTAAATTAGAAAAATCCGATAGTATCCGACCCGGGATTTGAGCCCAGGACCTCCCCATCGGCAATCGCGCTTGCTACCACACGACCAGCCAGGCAGTCTATTGGAGGAAGACCCTTAAAACTGACTCCACATATTCTAAAAAAAAATCTTTAGCGAATGGAAAGCGTTATCTTAACCGACAATATGGCTCTGCTTGTTCTCGTAGATACTAGAAAAATTTAAAAATAATGTATTTCATACAAAACATTCGCTTATTTGTTACAGGTTCTGCTAATAGACTGCCGACGTCACGGAGATACCTCGGTATAACGATGTTGTCATTATCACGGAGTATTCTGCAGGAGTTGAGAATGAGAAATCCCGAGGTTAATATATATCTAATAATAATACAAATTGTTTTATATGGATGGGTCAAACAAGGGGCACTGCAACTTTATCTACCAGTCTATTATCCACTCTAACTGTTATATTTCCTGCATATGTTGTTTAGTATGAGGAAAATGTAAGCTGATTGTGTATCCAGTTTTGCAGTGGGCTGTGAATTCTGATTTCATGTTTTTAAAAAAATAAACCTATGAAATGTTGTTACAGATGCCAAAAGATATAGAGAACGGCATTTTAGTATTCAAGGTTATTGTTGGCTCACCGGCTTACACGTAAGTAGGAATAAATATTTCTAATGTAAACAATATTAATATTGTCCTCTGAATCTTGTTACTGTTTCTCTGTGGAACGCAAAACATGTCTAAATCAACACACCTGGAATATATTACGCACAATAACATGCATTTTCTTATAAATCGTCTACAAATTCTTGGTATGGTTACATATCCAGTAAGGTAATGAATAAATTTTAAATCATGCCTCTGAATAAATGCAGCATCTCTTAAGGGTATTTATTATTACCTGTCCATTTAATGTTCCACTGTAGGGCACGACTCCGCCGTAATGAGAAATTTTAAAACTGTAGTCCATATTCCCCAAGTTCAGATTAGGAGAATTCACACATTTTAGACATTTTTATGCAGAATTTCAACCTAGCAGTTTTCTTTTTATATCAAAGCAAAAGATATGTAACATTAAATATGCTAAATTTTGTTGAAAAAAAAAGAGTGAAAGGGCATGTATTGTTAATAATAACTAAAGTATCTTTTTTATAATCAGGGAGTAAGATAAGATACATAAGGATTTCTGAACAATTGTTGACATGTTGATGTATTGGTTTAGCATGATTTATATTACACTGATGTAATCTCTGATTCACATAATTTCAGAGGTGGTCTCCAGCCAGGCGACATAGTGACAGCAATCAATGGCAAGCCAGTACTTAGCGCTGCTGACGTTTATAATGTGCTGGAGAATTCAAGTGGTGCCTTGAAGCTTGATATCGCCAGAGGGCGACAGAAACTCGCCTTGAATATTATGCCAGAAACACACCAGTAATTATATGATCAAATAATAGCAGAACACTGAGTAATGATACAAGAGTTGTTTACGACTATTTGGTGGCAACACTGGATATAATTAGGCACCACACACAACTCCCTATGTATACAGGATAAAAATATCTCTGAAGTTCAGAGAAGTAATTGAAGAATATCACTTTTTAATGAAAAACGAATGTGTTGCAGTTGAGAATAGACAAATTTATTACTTCCTCTATCTATGGTGCACTAATATCATAGTACATATTTTAATCACCAGAGGACGTTACTGTGTGATGAGCTAGTATTATTTTGATATATATTCCAACACTTTTAAGTGATGAATATTGTAACCCCACATATGATACTTGGGGTGAGGCATACAAGATGATATCCTACATGTATTTGTGAAATATTTGGTTTGATTTTATAATTGAAACATAATTGATAATATTTTAGTGATTTCTACTGCATGTGTCCTGAGTACAGTACGCCATATATTATTGCTCTGGTTTCATACATATGCATAGGGAGATTTTAAAGCATGAATAACAATAATTTATATATAATTTGTTTATTCTTCAATTATATTTGAAAAGCAACACAAACGAGGTAATTAAAATGATCAAATCAATTTTCATGTTTATATCAGTGTCGTCAACTATTCATATAAATAGAAAATAGGATTTGTACATTGAAATATATTTAATGTGTTTATGATTAATAATGTAATGTAAGAATGTACATTAGTTAGAAATTGGTGCCTTAAGTATGTTGAATTAACTAAATCTATACTAATCTATCCGAGATAAACTGTAGAAGGCAATAAACTGTGCTTTACTTATAGATACATGCAATTTTAAAGTCTTACAGGGAATGTTATCTGTATAATTCTATAAATGGATACTGTGTTCAAATGACATAATTTTGATTTCCAAATATATACCTTACCATACTATTTGTATTGTATTACGAGTTTTTAATGAAATTTAATGTCGTCCAATTTTAATGTGAATGCTTTGATGATGCAAGAGCAGCCTCTGCTTGGTTATCAATACTTGCCTACTTGCTTCGCGTTCTGAGCTGGTTTGTTTGGACGAGTGACTAATCGAAGAATTCGAACTGAGATGGCGTAACTTGTGACAGAACTAAAAGTAATATGGTTCTGGTCATGGCTGAATAGAGGTGACATGTTATGTCAGGTCTGGTAACCTACATGTCTGATAATTGCTTGGATATTAGAAATTTAAATATGTATGTACATAAAAATGTATGTACATATTTACATGACATGTATAAATATTTGTAGTATATACGAGTATATGTATCATTGTATTTATATGTGGCTTAGATAATTGTATTGATGGTTGACGTTAATCGAAGTAATAAACAAATTTTCATTTCATGATTGGATACAATTTTTTTTTATTTTCATAGTTCAATATCATATTATCAGCCTACTCCCGTCCACTGGCTGAACATAGGCCTATCCAATAGCACGCCACTGAGCTCGATCTTCAGCTATTCGAATCCAACTGCTGCCAGTCACTTGGTTTTGAATAATTTAAATTTTCTATTTTCTAGCATTTTCTACTTTTTTTAAATTTAAACATTATCTAGTTATTATTATCCGCGTGTAAACTGCCAGTTCGTATGTGGTGAACGTGGTAGAATACGGCTCGAGACGTATTTCATCTGTGAGGAAACCCCAACAATCCAAATATGCAATTGATAACGAAAAAAAGTAAAGTAGCTTTCAAATGAAATAAAAACTATACCAAACGAGAAGTTTTTTTTTTTAATTTAAGTTTTAATACCAATTACCGTATGATAAATTAATTTATTAATTCGATTAGCAGTCGACCAGACACGCGCTGTAATATTACTCTTTTAAAAAAGTTAGCTCTTAAGACATGTTGACTGTAATGAAAATAAAAACATTTTCAATATTTTTTGCATTTTTATTTAAACACAAACTGAACGAGAACGAAAAGGGACTATCTGTATCATTCATATCGTATGTTTTGTTTCATACAATCTCAAACTGTTTTACATGTGATAGAAAGGGATAAAATAGATTCCTTTTCATATTATTGTAATATAAATTCAAAAGATTATCAGCCCATAATACCTACATATATCAGCTTTTGAATAATTTAACATATTTTTTCTATGATAGCTATGTGTGTACATGCGAAAAAAAAAAACAAAGATCAATTAAAATCCATATCGTTAATGGTGCTATTTTGTTCTGAAATTAATTTTAAAGAAACGATAATATTAGTGCCTTGACATGGCCACTAAAGTACCCTGTTTTACCGCATTGGCGCTGGCGTAGCACATACACTCAGGTACGTTTTGGACCGCATCCTGGTATAGATTTAAATTAAACGGCTCAGGTTTACAACCGCGTACGTGTTACGCAGTGAAACATGTTTCCCGCGGGCAGAGTTAATTAAAATATTAGAACTGCAGTCATATTATGGGTGTGGACAAAACATGTTTTTCATTGAAAAGCGGTCGGAAGGAGTCTAATGGACGGTTTTTTAGTCTTATTTACTTAAGATAATTTTCAAATGACGATTATACAGACGACAATATGTTTGTACATAGATGAAGCTCATTCTTATTTGCTTAATTTTCACTTACCTAGAGTACGCATAAGTCGTCTTTATGGAGTCCAACATGGAATTACTGTAATTTCAGAACAAGTCTTGAAATTAATTCGCATTTTATCGATATCTACTTATTAAAATTTTATTGCACTTGGCACTAATACGAGAGATAAAGTAGAAATATACGTAGTCACTGGAAATGTTTTCAACGTGTGTAGTATTCCTATTTCTCTTGGTAAGTGTTCTGTGATCTGACATTGTTAGGTTACCACGCAATCCAGGAAGCTTCAGTAGTTAATTCAAATAGTACCTAGTTAAAATTTAGTTTAATTCTTGAGGGGAAATATAATAGGTTTTTTAAAAAACTTTAGACTTATTACAAACAGTAATTTCATGTTTTATTTGGTTTGCAATGACTACCTAGACCTCCCATAATGCGCTGCATCAAACCTTATCGTCGACTAAGCGCTTGCAGTGGGACTTTGACATCCTAATAGATTGTGCGCGACTGTCCATTTGTAAAAGAAATGTTTTTGATTTGTCAGAGCCTTACTGCTACCCCTAAGTGCATTTATCATAAATAGCTAAGGATAACATTAATCAGTGGCGAAACCATTAGAGGCCCGTGGTAAATCGGTGAATAGGGCCCTCCTTCGAATGTAGAGAAGTTCAACCAACGCTATAGATTTTTAAAAAAAATCACCACATGGAGTACCTATAATTTCTATTATAATTAGTGGTTTTCTTGCTAACTATTGATTTAAATCTCTTGTTCAATCGAATACTTAGTTTTCTTTATAACTTAGAATCCTCTTGGGTTCCTGGGCCTGGGCCCCCTCAGGCTGGGGCCCCTGTATTATTAACTTCAACATGAAATATGTAATTAATAATAATTATATTCATCGTTACGTCCGTTCCCGTAGAGATCACTTAGGACTTGTTCTATATACATTGATTACTCTATTAAATTAAAGTATGTATTAGTATTTAAGTAATACGCGTCTTATTATTTTTGTAGAATGGATTTGAATCAAGAACAAATAAACACGCTTCAAGTAAGTCGTCTTAATTTGAAGTTTGGTTCCATTATTTTACTCCCAACCACACACCTATGGAGAAGAGATTTGGATAGTTTGAGTGGACTATTAAAACCTAACTATTACTAATTATTATTCCCGCGGAATTTTTGACTGCCTCGTTGGTCAAGCGATTAAAAGCGCAAGTATCGATCGGAAGGTCCTGGGTTCAAATCCCGGGTCGGGTGCTATTGGATTTTTCTAATTTAGAATTTCTAGCTCACTTACTTATTCCATGGGACTATAACGTAACTGGTGAAACGTGGAAGTGTACTACACTCCTCTGCCTACCCCTTCGGTGATTACATGTGTGATGTTACGTTTAATTATTCCCGCGAAATTTTTCTGTCGTTGAGACTTTATTACCAAACGCTAATATTAACAGAACTCTATGTTTAATATGTAGAATTTGCATAAGCACTTTTCTGTTGTTATCATATATGTCAAACTATGTTAATCATTACAACTCTTTGCAACAGTTCGGTATACATACATATCTTCACGCCAGGTCCCTTACGGGGCAGGCAGAGAGCACGGAGTGCCAAATATCCCTAACAGTTAGGTATGTCATATGATTCCCGCGTACGGTCATAGTATATTTTAATAATATTTAATAGTTCATTATAACGTTCGTGGTAATGAAAAAAAAAGTCGTTTGTCTACTATTTCATTATTTTTTACTTCCTCTGAAATCTTATTATTTCAAAAAAATACTAAGATGAGTACCATCCTTTCTGTTCTGTCATATCATTTGTTGACTAACGCCAGACTAGGAATTCGCATGAGCCAGTATTAAATTTCAATATTTGTACGAGAAATTCATTTATATCTGAGACGGTCGGAGATTGCAATGTACCTTCATCTTGAAACTAATCACGTCGATCTCATTAGAGCAGGCCAGTTGATTAGATTACTTTCCAATCTACATGATTACTGATGTCCTGATTGATTCGGCGATAGCGAGTGTGTTGGGATTTCAGATATTTTCCGGATCCTCAAAGTAAATAATTTACCAAAGTAAATAACATGCATGCAAATGTCGTACGGTTTAAAACGTAGCTTGATTAATTTAAAAAATTATTAGGAAATTATAAAAAAAAAAGTAACATCACGCGTGTTATTCCCGAAAGGGTAGGCAGAGGAGTGTAGTACACTCCCACGTTTCGCCAGTTACGTTTATGTCCCATGGAATAGGTGATGAGCCTATTGCCATACACCAGGCCCTGATCCAGACTCCGAGTCGCTACTACAAATTCTAAATTAGAATTGACCATTGACAATTCCTAGCATTCTTTAATTGTGTCTGCAAATCAGTTGCAAACTACAAACGCTACTAGCTATAAATGTATCGAAGATTTTTTAAAGTACCTAGACATTTTTATTGCATCGCTCTCGAGGCAATTCATTCAAAGATATTCTTAATATACGTAAGTCATTAGGGCGTTTCGATTTAAAATCACAATGAAAAGCGCATCCACAGCGCGACTTGATGAATCAATACATATAATTAATAGATACGTGTATTGTTTCAGAAACTTCAAATAAAACTGAGATTGCGAAAGACCCGTCATGGCTGAAAAAATTACGTAACGATATTAATCATGCTTTGAATGGCCACGGTTTGAACGAGTCGAAGCGTTATATAAGACAATTAGTAGACGGTGAGACGAGAAAATGTTTTTGAGAGCGTTGGACATACTTTGCAGTTCACCTTACAATAGACAGATGGCACTAGTTGTAACATCTTAACATGTGGTAGGAGGGTTGAAAATGATTAAATCTGTATTTATTTTATGTAACAATTTAATTAATTAATTTACGAGTAATTTAATGTAACATGTAATTTAATGCAACGATTGATAAGACAGTTGCTAACAAATTTAACCAATTGACATAAGTTTCCGTAGTGTAGCGGTTATCACGTGTGCTTCACACGCACAAGGTCCCCGGTTCGATCCCGGGCGGAAACATTAGTAATTCCTTATTTAGGGTTACACTGCCGCTTTTTGTCAAAATAAAAAAAAAATCTTGTAATTTAATATAAGACATTTTTTTTTCTTTGACTGATTTACATAATTAAAGTAGCAGCAACTTCAGTGAAAAATTTTACAATATAAAATGACTACAAATCTGACAATAATATTGAACGCAAAAATGGTAAATAACATATTCTCTAAAATTTTCTTGTGCGTTATTTAAAGTATTATTGTCTTTGCGGTAGAAAACGTCTTTTTAATATAGTAGATACTTAATAAATACTTAAATACGTTTTTTTAATTATCATCTTGCGAAAAACTGCATTCGTTAAGTACCTGCTCAGAAATGACGCTTAAAATTATTATAATAAATGTAACCTTGTAAACGTAATAAAATAGTTCAGTACAGAAAAAAATTGCATGGAATAAAAGTGAAATAATATTATATTGTTCTCAATAAACTAGTTTTGCAGGAATTTTTCGTTTGGCTTTAAAAAAGACAAAAATAATCCTTCGAGCCGGATTTGAACCAGCGACCTATGGATATCTAACGATTTTCCCACTACAGTCCACCGCTCTACCAACTGAGCTATCGAAGGTTACAATTGCGTAGCGAAATTATGATAGACTTATTATATCATATACATCTATGTATATATATCTATATACCGTCCGTATCCGAAACCAACAGACTAGCCTATCCAACTGCGTCGTCGCGTAAGACAGGGCGAATGTCATATCGCCAAAACTGTTTATGAACGCATTGGAGGATGTTTTTAAAACGTTGGACTGGGAGGGATGGGGTCTGAACATTGTGGCGCATATATGTCACACCTCCGATTTCCCGATGATATCGTCATATTGTCGGACTCTACAGGATATATAGGGTTTTACAATAGGGACGGGTTGATTTTGACAGCTCGTGGCGGCCATATTGTTTCTTTTACTTTCTGTCAA
>DWJK01002196.1:0-15074 GCA_018248815.1 Croniades pieria auraria
GAGGTGCGCGCTAGGATTTGAACCCGGTCTCCCGGAGTGAGAGGTCGAATTTCAAACCACTAGGCTATCACTGCTATTTCTATAATCTTAATATAAAAAAATCTAAAGCGTGCAAAGTCTGCCAACTCGCACTTGGCCAGCGTGGCAGACTATGGCTTTAACTCTCTCTTTATGAGAGTAGACCCATATTCCAACAGGGGAATGATAAATAGATCGATTATTATTACACTATTCTATGTCCGTCACACTCTGGACAAGGTCATATCAAGTTTAAAACACTTGCTTGCTCTTCTAACACATTCCGATTTGTAAATCAATACGAAAATAGCTTAATATTATTTGCACAACAGCAAAGTTCACAGATTCTATTCATTATTTCAGCGCACTCGATCAATCTCTGACAGATATACCGTTTGAGATATAGCGATGTGCGAGTTACGGTAGCCGCTCGCTGACAAAACTTCTAGAAACTATTCAGATGTTGCACGAGACGATGATCGATCATTTTCTTATAAACCTGGCACCCATTAAACGGTTTATTGCGGAATATTAGAGAGATTTACAATAGTGTATTCGACAGAGACTCTGGTTTCATTGTTAGCGTAATATGCGACATTTCCAACATTTGTCTGGCCTAGTGGTCCAGTGGTTAGTGAACCTGACTGCTGAGCCATATGATCGTGGGTTCGATTCCCACCGCAAATATTTTATTTTGATGAGCTTAAATAAAAATATTTTTTCTGGGTCTCGGTGTAAAAAAGTATCTACAAATGTAATAATATATTTGAATGTATTTGACCATATATTTATTACTCGTATATTAATAGAATGTGTGTCCGCTGTAAAGAAGTGTTAGAATTAAGACAACAACGTTACTGAGTTTACCTACCTCACGTTTAGCCGGCAAAGCATTGGCCACCCTTCGGTTGTTGCAAGTGTCCATAGGCGACGGTGACCACTCACCAGCAGGTGGCCCGTCTGCCTTTTTGCTCAGGCTATATATAAAAAAATATATATAAAAAAAACCTAAAATGTATTTGTTACGTTTTCAGCCATTTCTCAGTAATTTCATTTATACTGCTAGATAGAAATTACCATATATTTTTCTTATCACTGCCTTTCTTGAAATAAAATATTTATATATGTATATATGTATTTTTTAAGCAAATCTTTAGACTTTCTCGTGACATTAAACCGCCTAAAGGCTCTGAGAAAGGCCAAAAGACCGACCGCCGCCCACTGAAATGAATTCGTATAACTAGGGACTTCAAAGTCAACTCAAAATTTATACCGAAATAGAAATAACTTATCATTGAAATTACTGATCGAATCAGAGTTCCTTCAACTATTTTCCTTCTGAACGCAGCGAGGTCCTAGCGGACACGCATGATCGACTGAGCTATAGACGTTTTAGGAACTGCTTTTAGTCATGAAATAAAATTGATGTGTAAAAGACACATCGCATACTTCTTTCATAAGCGTATCAATGACATATCATAACACAACATCTCGCTTATATTTCTCCCAAACGATAACAAAAATATAGTAGTACTAGGTTTCACGTCAAATTTATACGCCCCATACTGCCGTACACCGGGTAGAGCGACCTCATCCCGACTCCGCGCTACTTTTAGGAGCCCAGGACCTCTCCCGCATCAGTCCCACTTGCTACTACTAAACAAACAAGGCAGTCAACTCAACCTATCATTAAACATTAAAGTAATTATGTCGCTGCGTAGCTGTAGTATCAGTCGTATCACGCATGTCCCACCCTTTGTTAAAACGGAATGAAGCCAATTTATAAATTCGTCTCCGACACGAGCGTCATTAATTATGTTGCTGGCTGGGTGGCTGAGAAAAACTTACTTCACTCATTTCGCTATCATTACAATCGCATGCTGTCCCTCTCACACCCGCGTTAACATACAACATCTTTCTCATCTCCACCTACATAATAACCAAACACAATGTAGTGTAATACAATCCTTACTGCTGTAGAATTAGAGTCGAATTTATATTGTACTTAAATAGGACTTATAGCGTTTTGTCGTTTTAGTTCTTCAGCTCGTCCCGCTCCTTTGTTTTGCCCAGTAACTTCCCCGGCGTTAATGGTGTTATCTTGCCCCTCGAACGCAGCACCTCTCCGTATATTTCTTTATCTTGTCCTCTCTGTTGGCGGTTTACCAACATTTTGTTTTTTACTCATTGGCTAATTTCGAAAATGAGAAGGGCGCTCGCGATCACATCTACGTCGATCGTAGATTTAGGCCGGTGCACATTAATAAAATTAACGAATGCTCTTTAAATTAATTGAACTCACCCTACTCGGAACTCTGTTATCCTCGATCGGGTGTTTTATCCAGCCAGTGACCCGCGTGCGTGGTAAATGGACTTGTACGTGTGTGAGATCAGTGAACGCCAAGTCAAGATTCCAATTGTTAGGTACTGGTAGAACACAAAGTTTAGAAGTCTGCGTGCTACTTACGTCATACTATATTTTTTTTAATTATCAGTACTATTCATTTCTATAACTGATTGTGTTAAATTAGGAATTCAATAAAGAATATCTTAATGGTAATATTATGCAGTTCGAGGATAAAATTAAAAGTAACGAACAGATGATTAAAACATCTCGCTGATCGCGTTGCAAGCGACGGGAGCTCATGAGGAAGGACCTTTTACAGGTTCGAAACTAGTCGGGCAATCCCGAAACACGTACGTGAGATAAGCCGTTACATTTTTAATCACGTGTATAAATAGGTATTCACGAAACATTTAATAGTAAAATAGTAACGAACAGGAAACAGGAAAATGCGTTATTATTATTACAAAAGCAAACATATTGAAAACGATTTAACCAGAAGATTTGCAAATAAACAAACAATTGAGCGTGGTGAACCGTTCACAATTGAATAACTATAGGTGGCATTGGATAGCGCGCGCCCTCGGGCAGGGGCGGCGCGGACGCAGGCGAGCCCACCCCGGTGAAGACCTTGCCGGCCCACACTTACATGTTAGAGAGCATATATATTTAATCTTACTCCGATTACATTCTTATATTTCTGTCTAAAAAGACTTTTGGAGTAGGAAGCTCCGTAAGGTCAGTGGAGTTCAATAGAGACAATATCGTTAGAACTGATATTCTCAATTTAAATCATTAACCATTTATAAATAAAATTATTTATCTTGATAACATGATACATAGTTATGTTTATAAATAAACAATATTGCAAATTAATCGCATTGAAAGACGCTTGGCTGTATAGATGTTATGACATTGCGCGCGCCCTTTGGCGGAGGCGGTGCGCGCAACTCCGAGGCCACCCTGACGCCCCGCTTTCCGGCCTTTATGAACTTAATTTTACAGGTTAAGAAGTAATTCATGATTTAATTATGTAACAGCTTAGTTCACGCATGTTTTTCGGGACATTTAGATTACTTTCTGATCTGTACGAGGTCCTCAGAAGCTATCGACAACCGCATCTGGGTCTCAGCGAAGGTTATCACTGCGGAGACTAAAACCACAAGGACTGTACCGAAAAAAGACATTTGAGTGAAATAGGTAGATAATTTAACTATGTATGGATGTAGTAAGTAGACATTTATGTAAGGTAGTATTATAATAGCATTTTGATATATTTTACATTTCTTTTAATAACTGAAATTTTAACAAAGAAATATATCATCCTATGATTTATAATCCCAATGAGTAACAAAATGAAAAGGTACATTAAATAAAATGACATACTCCATATATACTTTTAAATAAAAAAAATTAAATACTTTTGTTTACGATAAATCCATCCGTTTCAATACATGGTGATAGTTTAATACTAATAATATTGAAGTTATACGCGTAGGCACAAGAGTAGCCAAACAATAGCCGTTAGTCATCCTTCGGCGCAGAGGAGGTTGCGTCAGACTGGGTCAGGGCGCAGGAATGCCGGCTAATTGACAGATTGGCGAGGACATCAGCGCGGGTCAATTAGGCCATACGTTGCTGAGCTTTTATAAGCTCGCTGTTGTTGCTAGGCAACGCGTATACTTGTTGTTTCCGTCGCTGTGCTTTTCCATTAAAGCGCTACCTTACGTTGTTCTGAGCTTCGTAAACATTTGAGTATCTTAACACCGAATTCTCGCTGTAACAATGGAAGAAAACTTCATGAAGAAATTTCCAGGCAGTAAGCTCAGCATAATATTCAAAAAAGCGTACATTGTCCGATTGAAGGATTTTTCGGTATGCGATTCGGACTATCTATTCTATTTGTCGTTATATATGCATTAAATATTGAACATAGAATATACAAGTACAGATATATACTCGTATTATTGTATTTTTGCCACGCGATGCTCGCTGCCTATCCCATAAAAAATTTGTTGTGACAATATAGTAACAAATATTATTAATAACATCCATTGTCTAATTCTGCCATAGAAAAAAATTTTAAAGATAAAATTTACCTTTCTATATGGCCATAAAACTTATAGTAAGAAATGTCAATAGATTTGTCTTCCTAGTTTAATTATTAAGTCTTCTTAATTTAATATAAAATTA
The DNA here is from genome assembly GCA_018248815.1 of Croniades pieria auraria. Taxonomy (NCBI): domain Eukaryota; kingdom Metazoa; phylum Arthropoda; class Insecta; order Lepidoptera; family Hesperiidae; genus Croniades; species Croniades pieria. Next base: position 4,556 of record DWJK01002196.1, read on the forward strand.
CGCTCTTAAATAATTCAGATCTCTTATTCATATAGATCGGCTGGAGAGGTCAGTTATGAGTGGTCGGTCGCCGGGGATAACAATAGCCGATGATATAGATAGATAAGCTGAGGAGACTCATTTGCATTACGCTCGAAGCGACGCGGATATACGAGTAATATGTACCTTAGCTCTATACAGCCACGCAACGCGCTCCGAACTAAATGCTAAACCATTCGAACATTCAATCTAGCGTCTAAATTTAAAAAATTTTTTTTTAATTCATTAATTAAATTGAACTGCCTCGTTGGTAGAGTAGTTGCAAGCGCGCCTATCGGAAGATCCTGAGTTCAAATCCCATACTATCGAATTTGTCTAATTTAGAATTTCTAGTACTCACTATGAGTCTGGTCTGTAGCCGGTGTATGGCAATAGGGTCACCAACTATTCCATGGGACGTAAACGTAACTGATGAAACGTGGGAGTGTATTACTACACTCTTCTGCCTACCCATTCGGGGATTACAGGCATAATGTTAATTTTTTAAAATTAAATAATCTAGCGCGTGCATTTAAATTATAATTTATTTCAATTATATTTGAGTTCGATTCTCTGTTCGAGCAAAGTGGACATTAAATCTAGCGTATACATTTAAAGTATATTTAATTAATTAAAAATGAATTCGATACCCAAGTCGAGCAAATTATTTTTAGGTCAGGTGCCAGTGTCCTACACTTCTCTGTACTCCCTTCGATAAATATATGCGTGATGTTATGTAACATAAATCACGCTGCACAACAGGGACATGTTGAAATCACACATAGCTACGCAAACACAATTTATTATCAATATGAATAGATATTGAACGTTCTCTACAAATAAGTCTCATATGTTGCTGTTTAAGTATTAATAAATAAGGCTTTATAATATAATAGGCGAATACTAAAATTTCCTGTGTCCTGAATGTCATGGACATTCGTGCAACGGCAATTGTATGAACAATTAATTCCGGAAAAGATGTTTAAATACACCTTTCCTTAGCATATCTTTCATACCGTACAGAAGGAAATCGAACTAAGAACACTGTAAAGCATGACGTGTTAATCGACGTGCAAAGGGATCGTCGAATGGTTTCAAGTCTACTCAGCGACCCACACTAAGACTACATGAGTCAAGTGACAACTTAGTAAACCCGTAAATCCTAGGTAACCTTAAGATTAAGGTTGGTAAACTTTCATTTCAAGATTTGACTTTATTTTTTTTTTACTAGTGTGACCACGCTGCAGATATGTTGAGAGACTTTTCGAATTCTGATTTTGTTTAAATGACCTAAAAATGAGATGAATGAATTCCAATATAAGTTGCAGAGGTAGGCAATTATTTTGTCATCATAAATAGACTAATCGATTTAATAAATGTTTTTGCAATGCGTCTGTCACGGAAGCAACAAATATGGAGGCAGCCTTCTTTATGTAAAATAAGCATCGTTAATATATTTCGTATGAAATTGTTCTGTTGTATATTCATCATCATTATCGTCAGACTCTCGATGTCCACTCGGCACCACTCCATCCGGTCCTGGGCCCTCCGAATTCAGCAGCTTCCAACTGTCTTCTTCAGGTCGTCAGAGCATCTGGTAGGAGGGCTACCTACGCTCCTTTTACCGAAAATGCTCCGAGCATAGGTTTCTCCATAGCTCATTGAGCGACTTTGAGCTTGTGTATGAGGCCCACAGTAAAGGACCACGTCTTGGCACCGCATGTCATCACTGGTAACACACGTTGGTCGAATATTTTCGATTTCAGGCTTTGAGGTATATAACAAGTAAATTTTTTTTTAATAAAAAACGAAATACTCAAAAATATCATTCGGTACAGTTGAGCCGAAAAATTCATGTATTATTAAAATAAAAAACGAATTATTTATTTAATCGCAATAAAAACTTAACTAAAAATTAATATATCCCTTACGAACCACAGACACAACTAAAGCGTCTACGAGTTCAATACTTAACAGACGCTTATTGTTATAGGTGTGACAGCTCACCGCACGTGTGCCCGGTCACGGTCGGCGGTAACGATTAATTTATTCACAAATTAGCTGTTACTGTACCACGTTACACGAACAGATAACGTTAATCGTATCATTGTTGTTTCTATATACATAACGGATGAATTTGTCGACGTTTCGTAATTTTTAATTTCTTATATTATTGCTTGGAAAAATCTTTCTACCCTCGGTTTTAAAGTATAGTGCGCGCGAAAGAGTGGGCGATATGGTGTTCTTAAAATTTGAGTGCAGGAATCTATTCTTTACATATAATAAATTTGACATATATTTGTGTTTATACTGTGGATGGCAGACACATACCTAATTGTTAGTAGCCAAGCAGGAGCACTATTATATAATAGACTATTGCTATTATATACAATATTTCTACTACTAAAAAATATCTATTACTAAATAAAGTAATCTAGGTACTACAATATTTCTACCACTTAATGTAATTAACCTGAACCTGAATAATTTTCACACTTCTAATAAATTTCTGTCGTTTTGCTTCCACTGCTGGACCACCAATTAACATTTCAAAAGATTTATCTTACTTGCAGCACGGTATATATAATTTTATACATAATTTTTTTTTATAAAATCAATAAAATACCCACCAAGCTGTGCTGACACGTGTTCACAATAAATTCCAAAGCACAGATTACCCAAATAATACCTTTGAAGGTTCACATTGTATAACATTCTTTATTTATGTATTCAACGGCAATAATTATGGTTTACACGGCCCTTAGCATTTACCAGTGATGTTTATTACTTGGCACCACAAAGCGCTAGATCTCCGTGGGGTCGTCAACTCGGATCCTGCGTTTGATTTTGTAACGATTTAGCTAAACGTTATGCAACAAGGGCTTTGTGTCTAAGTATTCTATTCAATCACTCGTAATAGAGATGTTGGTTATCATTTATCGACAATCGATAAATTATCATCTAAAAATAAAAAGGCGCTGTACTCTTGGTGAAATTTGAAGCGCATTGAATGCCTACCTAGTTTATGAGACAAAGTGAAATACGAGATCATATGAACATCGCTTGCTTTGTACAGATTATATGATAAGTGATATATTTATTATAAACATACAATAATATTCATCTCGATACTACAGTATTTGATTATCAAACTTAAAACAAACCAAACATGACGTTCAAATGAACGGTTACCACTCATTATGACATGGCAATACTTTAATATATGAAAAATGCTGATTATTCGGCACTCGGTGAACTCTACCTATCTCGTATAATACCTGGCGGGAAGATATGTATATACGCATGGTGACTAATAACAAGAACATTTAGAAGTGTTTTTTATTAAACCCAACTACTAAACCACGACTGCTTGGCGGACTTTAGCTAAAACATGTAAATAAAATTAAAATTAAATTAATATTTATATATCGATATGATCGTCACATCACTAGAGACGGCACCGTACACATCACAATGGCAGATAGCCGCGTCACTAACAATACCGGACAACGTTGTGATGCATTAGCCGAGATAAAGTAGGAATCTTAAGCAGAGAAATCACACACGCAACGTAATGAGGTCGTACGTACGGACCATATTGTACCATCGTGATCTGATCGGGATATCATTGTAACGTTCGTTTCTTCAGTACGTCCAACGATATGTCCGCGGTGATTGTGCTAGTGTAACGTGTGGAATATGTACAGTATACAGCCAAAATTTTCGCTAATTAAAAATGAAAACTTAATTTGATATAAAAACACACCTAGTTTTAATGTAGTACGTATTTTAAAAAAAGAATTTTGAAATTTTGTCCTATTTAAAATTCACTAAAATTTTTGAGGCTTTCATATTGATATTTTTTTTGTTAATGCAAATTATAAGCTTGTTGAAGTAATACTTTTTTTTTATGCCTACCTCTTAAAGATATCCTTTGAAACAGTGTAGTGGTCACATTAAGCACATTTTTATTGGAGACAATGGAAGCATTTTTTTTTGCACTTTTAAGTTTGCACTCGATAACTAACGTCCACAATATTTTACATGTGCATGAGTTGAAAAAATATTTTATTTCTTCCTTTAACAGTATTGAAGAAAAGTAGAAAAAGTATTTTTTTTAATATTTTATTTATAGAAAACAAAGTGTTTCATACAAAATAAATATACAGTTTCCACTATCATATAATAAATTGTTACACGAGAGTCGATTATAGATTATAAGCATACATATATTTATTATTTTGAAAGATACGGTTTTGTTCGGAAATATTTATTGGCTAACAGTTGGGCGTTAGTGAGAATAACATTTAAAGTAATTTTATTTGACAGGAGCAATAAAGCAACAGTAGCAGTCGTTTATAATTCACCCTCCCACTCGCGGAGTCCGGGATTCGAATCGCTGGCACGCAATGTTAACTTTACGAATTTATAAGCGCTTTACACTTCTCTGTAATGTATACGAAATCAAACGCTTTTATGAACAGATTCGTCTCCAACATTGACTATTCTTGTTAAAGTAGAAACGTTTTGAGAGAAAATCCGGATATGTTATTAATGATAATAGGGTAAAGGAATTGAACATTGCGATGTTTAGAGCAATAGACTCACTGTGGTGCCAACTGAGTATTCTGACTCCTCCATCAGCCAGAATCTGACCAATTTGATCATTAAACTAGCCTTAATCTCTTTCTGCACAATACATCCATTAACATTTAGTAACTAAAAACCAAAAGAAAAATCGAAAATATTACTTTGTATAATAATAACCGTCATCATTATGAGCCTGTTCTAGTCCACTGTTGGACGCAGGCCTCCTCTAAAGGGGTTTTTGCCCATAACCGCCACGATCTCCATAATAGTATATGTGATCCATAATAATATTTATATGTTCAATTTTACATGCGGATGTATTAAAGTAGGCCTCCCCCAATGAGCGCCATCGCGCCCTGTCCTCGACTTGTCGCATCCAGCATCTGCCTGCAGCCTTTCGCAGATCGTAATCCCACCGGGCCGGAGGGCGTCCTACACTACGTTAAGACGTAAATTTGAAAGTATGATGTCTCTATGTACGAACTTTAGTGACAGTATTGAATTAGAACACTTTCTGTGATTTTTTAGGTAGTTTCGACATTTGCTACATAACTTCCGTTTCCAGAAGAGTGAAGTTTCACTACCCCTCGCATTAAGCACCCCATTTCGCTTTGATTGCACGCTGTTAAGACACTAATTTGTTTTACTACCCTTAATATTGTTCATGGGAGCCGTTTATAGAACAATATATAACTATGTATAAAAATATATATCTGTATGTCTCGAGTTTATATGTCTACGACAATGTCATTTGTTAACTAAATATTGAACTATAATAAACTGTGCCAATTTATCAGGTTCTTAAACCAAACAATGGGTACAGTTCCATGAATAATTATTATTATACTGAATTGTAATTGAACTAAAAATATATAATAGTATACTAACATACCAACGCCATACGGGTAGACAGAAATAAAGGATTTCTGCCGGTGACCGTACAGATAAAATTCTTGCCTATTCACCTTTCATCTATGTTAAAATAATCCTATCTATATAAGCGTAAACAATTTAAAAAATAACTCATCTGTTTTATTTTTCAAAATCGTTTAAGACATAGCGTTAGTGTAGTTTAATTATCAGAATAAAGAATAAAGTACTTAAAAAAATCTTTATACACAAAGTAATTTTTTTGCACATCTTACAAATGTACTCAAAATATGCATCAGCACAGTCTTTTCAATATCCCCGTAGCTATAACCAATGTACTACCAAAAGATATGAGGTCAAGAGGCAATTCTCAATATGGACTCCAACCCCTCTTTAACGGCAACTCAGTTTAACAGCAACTCAGCACGCTCAAGAAAATCAATTCGCGAATCATCAACACTCGGTGTTACCAGAATTAACGTATTAACTATGTTGCCAGCGCCTTCACTGAGTCACATGCAACGATTCACTACATATGCATAGCTCTATGAATGTTCTAGATACTAGGAAAATAATCAACATTTTGACTAAGAGTTCGAGGCTTATAAATAATAGACATGTTCGATATATATGTAGTTATTGTTCGATACTATTATAATTATTACTAAAATGGTTATTATTAAATGTTGCCATACTTTCGCCATAATTTACAGGCGTTATTCATTTTACTATTAAATGAAGTATGAGTCTCTGCCGCGACCTCGCTGCAAACGGCGGGAGCTCATGCGGAAGGACCTCGTACAGGATCGAAACTAGTCGAACCATCCCGAAAAACGTACGTGAGTTAAGCCGGTACATATTTAATCATGAGCATTAAATATATTTAAAAATTGTTACTAGGTTTATTCAATTACATTTTAATCTAGAAAAAGAAATTTTTTTAACCATTTTTATCACGATACTTCCCGAGTAGGTAGCTACTAGCAAAACGTTCCCGGAACAGGACGTCATTACGATACCGTGACATTTCGCCTGTGGGATCTCTCCGTTTATTATGTTAGGTGGAAGTTACAATTTATACATAAATTACGGCCAATGTTTTATAAAAAGAATATATTAGAGTTCACAGAAAACATATCTACTTAAGTGCCCATAGAACGTTTATAAATCTTTATGGACATCAAATACTATTTCTATTGTGAAAAAAAAGCACATTTTAGGATTACAGTCGAACAGTAGATTTTGGGATTATTGTATATTTGGCTGTCTAGGAAAATCAAATTCAGTGAATTCGACGAAATTTGATTTAATAGTCAAATGTCAATTAAAAACTTTTTTTTCGTAAATATATCTCACATGTTTATTTGAAACCCAGCGAAACAATCAAAACTACATAGTAGTTGACGGTCAGACGCTCAGAACGTTCCAGAAGGATATATACGTTATATTGTAACGATAAAGCTATCGCTAAGTGGCTTGATATCGCTAACCTCTGAGTGCTACCGTGATTTTGTTGGCGCGAAACCTGTCAATTTGCTTTGGCATGGTTTTGGAACTAAACTAGCCTTCAATATATTAAGGTCACAGAGATTATAAAGCGATATAGTGTTTAACATTATTTTTTTTAAACTGTTAAAGCACTGTAGGTCACCTATGATTTCTCTACGATTTATTTCTGTATAACTTTCGACTCCCACCATGGACAAATATTGCAAAATGTAGGTGTACAGTTAAGCCGTAATTGTTACCTACTTGTGACATTTTATCTGCCATTCACAGTAACCTCAGCAGCATCCAGTAGCTGTTTGCATTTCTTAAATCCCGTCCTACATGAAAAATGGAACCGTATACATATTTCTGCACACATGTACAATATATTCAGAGCATTACGACGTCGTAAGCAAAATAAATATGAGATATCACTGCGTTTGCTGTCGGTACTTCGATTCTATATTTATCTTATTTGCGATTCGAACAAATATATTTACAGATGTACTTATATGACACAATGTAGAATCGACAAGCGAGAAAACAAACTTCACGCATTTAGAACGTGTCACGTCACATTGTTACGAGTATGTCACGAGTTAGCATGTCACAGTGACATAACTGACACTTATGTCCTCCAAACATCGCAGTGAGTTTTGTATTCATGTCGGATTATACTAAAACATATATTCTACACTGTAGCATGCAGTGTGTTTAATCTTGAAAATGTTTCATAAAATATTGTTTGGAAAAAAAAAAATATTTCATCGTCATCATCTCTTTTATCACTGCACTGTTGGATATGGGAATTCTGGAAGGAATGTAGCCATAGTCTACCACGCCAAAGAGCGAGTAGCAGACTTCGAAAATATTAAGTTAGACTTATTTTTATAATTTTTCTACGTAATAATACCATGACGCTCGTGGACAATGCAAACAGAATTATCGATTAACGTCAAGCATACCTTTTTTCAGCGAACGCGTATAGTATTACAAATAAATAAAATAAAAAAATTATATAATAATCGACCCATTAACATTCCACTGTTGGTATATGGGTCTCCTCTCATATTGAGAGGGTTTAGGCCGTAGTCCGCCACGCTGGCCAAGTGCGGGTTAGCGGACTTCACACACCTTAGGATTATTTTTTTTTTTTTAATAAATTCTAAGGTGTGCAGGTTTCCTCACGATGTTTTCCTTCACCGTTAGCAAGGGATATTTTAACATAAAACGCACTTTTGTAAAGAGGTGCGCGCCATGGATTTGAACCCAGCAGCCCCGGAGTGAGAGGCTGAATTCCTAAGCACTAGGCTATCAGTGCTGCTTTTATTTATTTTGATTTTTTTTTTCCGAAACATACCCAATGATTGATAGCGGTTTACGATAAAAGGAAGAGTCGATTTTTCATACACTTCATTTCATTCATCTTGTATTGTGGAAAACCACAGCAAGTACTCGTAACCGAAAAAAATCACTTTCCGTTTTGCCACACGATCTTGACTCTCTGCAACTGTAGCACGGTAAGCCTCGTGTGCACATATCATAATGGATAAGTTAATGTAACAACGAGGCGGAGTAACGTGGGAATATCTCACGGGTTCCGCGTACATAATCGTATTAGATACGAACATTATCAATAAACAACCATAGAACAAGCTGGTTTTTATCAGCCGTAAGGAAATCCGGCGCACGTGATTACTCGCTTACTTCCTCACGTTGGTTATGAGTCTGTTGTCGTAAGTTATGTCAACGAGATTTTGTTACGCGAGTTATTAATTCGAGAGTTATTAGCGATTATGGAATTGGTAAGTGTAGTCGTATTTCCTGTAAAAGCGGTTTGCAACCGGAAGAAACTTGGAGTTTCCATGACAATGATGCTTCAGTGCAATTCAGTGGAATTACGCGAGAATGACTTCATTTTAAAACCCTGAATGTCAAAGACTAACAATATGTTGAACGATAAATTGCCACTCAACGAACATATATTATATAGACATAGACCGGTAAATATGATCAATTTATTGGCTAATGGCAACCCAGTCATGAATTTACCGTGTTCTACATTGCTTAACTTTTCACAACGTTGCCATTTGCTTTATACCTGTCACTTATTTTGTCGTTACCTACTCCTGACAGTGGTAATATTATTTTGAATTTTGTGTTTTTGCGTAAACATAAACTCGTTAGGAGGAAATGGCCGCATCTTCTCTGTTCAGTTGACGAGCAGCAGCTCATTTCTCTGAAGTAGTTACGCCTTACGAAGTAGTATATAAAGTAGATAAAAAGATCAATGTTATTTCATCTGCGCTCAAAGTCGTTGTGCTGTTCATGAATATTTGTTTTTGCCGACTGCCCCGTTGGTCGAGTGGTTGCAAGCGCGACTGCCGATCGGGAGGTCTTGGGTTCGAATCCCGGGTTGGATACCATTGAATTTTTCTGATTTAGAATGTCTAGTAGTGACTCGGAGTCTGGATCTGTGCCCGGTGTATGGCAATAGGCTCACCAACTATTCCATGGGACGTAAACCTAACTGGTGATACGTGGGAGTGTACGACACTCCTCTGCCTACCTATTCGAGGATTACAGGCATGACGTTACGATTTGTTACGTTGTTTTTTTTTCATGTATAAAATAATCGTACAATTATATGATGTCTTTATGTCGGATTTGGATAGATTTTTGTGCTTTTATGCTTGTTACATTATTTTGTTCGTCTGTTTCAGTCTGTAACAGTCAGAGTCATGAAGATGAACATCTCTTCATGACTCTGACTGTTACACCCACAGATTGAATCGGACCTTAACAATGCATATTCTACAGCACAATAGCAAAGACTAATAAAATGGTAATGTGCTTTATCAGTCTTCAAATCGTGGTTCTTATAAAGTTTTCGAAAATGAAATAACGGAAATAAAATATGTAAGTTTATTGTTAGATATGAGATACATAGTTGCTCTTTGCTACGATATAGGTTTTTATGAAATAAATCTATAAAATATGTCAGAAATTTATCCCGAAGTCACGTTCCTATGGAAATACCCAGTTTTAATAATCTTAAGGATATCAGTTCTTAAGAATACGAGAAACTCTAATCAGTTATACAATTATCTACGTCGCACTACGGATTGATAAGTCTCCTACACCTACAGATATTAGTTAGGTAGACAAAACTATTAGTAAGCATCAAATCATTAATCAATGTAACAGCCTCTAATACAAATGTATATGAATTTATTCAATGGAGCTGTTTTTACCATATGTCCAATATGTAGCATACATTACGATTTTGTGAAGAAGCAAATTTTGTCTTATGTTAAAATTAACGCAATGGAATAAAAAATAGAGTATCAATACATTATTACAAAGGATTCAACGCGTACGTAATCCATGCAAGGGAGGCGATAATAATGATGATAATAGCACACTTTTTCTTTATTACCTCAGACCATTTCTTGACATAGGCCGCCCAAAGGGTGTTTATACTCATCCTCACGCCGGGCAAGTGGATTACCAATCGCAGAGCACCGTTTCCCGCACCGCTTAAACTGCTGCC
>DWJK01002197.1:0-15074 GCA_018248815.1 Croniades pieria auraria
ATTTTGGACGTGCTTCGATTAAAGCAAATTTAATTTTCACTTTTATACGTAGCGAAGCACGTATCGGGGCGCTAGTATTATATATATGTAGATGAGCGATATATGTAGATAAAAAAATAGGGAGTAAGTTTGTTCAGTTCATAGTATAGGTAATGAAAAATTAATCTATAGCACATTTTATTTTAAAAAAGTGTCCATGAACTATGCAAAGTCGATGAAAGAAACAAATTAATTTATGACATTTCCATATTCACTTAGTCCAGTTTTCTCAAAGTTAGCGAGAGTCTCCTTGTGGATGAGTGGAAATCTAGTGGTTTAGGATTCAGTAACCGACGTAAGTGACGCGCATCGCTATAAAAAAAACTGTGTTTTTAGACTAAATATTGCTAGCTGTATCGATGAAAGAAAAGTGAAGACGCTTGTATGTCGTAGAGATTTCCGTAATGTTTGCTGAGGCGTGTTAAATCTGCCAACCCACACATGGCCAACCTACGCGTAGACTATGGACTTAGCCCCTTTTTATTCTGAGATGGTTCGTTAGCAACATAACAACTGCAAAATAACTAAAACAACATAGATTTTAGTATTCGTTATTAAATTTAGGCAACGGCATTCTCTTATTTGCTTCGTGCACTAAAACGAAAAATAGTTTTATGCACAAAGACTTTTCTTGAACTGTGTGAAAAATGTACACGTTGAACAACATCGAATAAATGAGAATTTCGTTATCACCGCAACGAATTCTAAACTCATCGGAAATTTCACTACATTTTGTACTGAACCACCTTCCGTTTATGTACGTTGAATCGTGTAAAACTAGATTCCTGTTCGGGATTAAGCTCTTAAATTTTATCGGAAAATTACGTGCGAGGCCGAATTCCGCTCGATTCTCGGCAATTGTCACCTTGCGAATATTCGAAGGAGCGAAGTATATAGAAGAGTTTTTCATTAACTTTCAGTTTATACATTTCGGGGCAGGCAATTTGCCAGGTCGGCGGAAAAGTTGTGAAAGCTACGGCGCCTTTTAAATAACCGTTTCTCAAATTGCAGACACCCACGAGTCCTTTTTTTTACGAGATAGCACTGAATCGAATACCAGATTAGATACCAAGTTAGTCATCTATGTAAAAACACTGAACCGTAAAAGTTATTTAGACAGTTCAAAGCCTTTTATTCTTTTCTTTTTAATATGGAAAAGCTCAGATTCGTTGCCATGGATACTGACCCTTCTTCAGCATAAATTCGGTATAAATAAATAATGTCAAAACTGCACCTACCCCCACTTGCAGTACAGCGTTTAAGGTCCGATAAAGTTTCCGATAAAGTTTAAGGTCACGTGTTTCCAGTGGTGACATGTTCGTTTGTTCAGTCAGAAAAGTACCATAGGAATGAGAAACAGTCACGAAAAGCTTTGTTAATCAAGATGAAAAAAAATATGTAACATATAATACGTAACAGTTCAAAGTCTTGTTTAAGCTTTTGTGAGAAATTATGAAATTATTATTATTAATTGTTATTATTATAACATGGATGTAGTACAATTAGTTTTTTAGCATTATTTTAACATGACATTATCTGACATTTTAATTTAATCTTTTAATTTATTATATTATATTAATAAAATTTGCTAACTAGTGTCAGTGACCTGTTGTATCGTTCTAATTAAGAATAAGAATAAATAAATAAATAAATCGGTTGTCGCGTTAAAAGGTGTGACCGGTTGGGAGGCACTGAAGATTTTTTTAACATTTGTATAGCACTGATTTGATTAACAAGCTCGTTGGTCTAACCACAGTCCGTGAAGCACTGATGTTTCAATAAATAAATAAATATATCACTTTTCCTCACAATATAACTTGTTTTACATAAGTTATTAATAAAAACGTATATATAAAAGGATTACCTACAACTTCAAATTGAATGAAATCTCTTCTATAGCTAGGAGACACTAACTTAGATCATGATGAATTGCTTGGATGAAGGCTTGCGCCAATAACCCAGATGTCTCATGAAGACGTACCGCAGCATATGGGGACTGATGGCGAATGTCGTTATATAATTCAGCCACATTGAAATTAAAGAGTATAAGACTCAGTGTAAAGCCCTTATAACCCGCCCTTACCTCAAAATAACAGACACGCACAAAGCGTATATAATATAAAAATATAAGAGTGTTAAAAAAAATGTCGGTTTATAAACTTTCTTTTAAAAAAATTCTGCAGACTATAAATTTGTATTGATATTCAAAATACAAGCCATTGTATTCTACTGTTTTGATCTAACGAGCAACGAGTTATTTCAGCCTGTTATAAAACCATTCCTTTGGTTTAAACTTAATGTACCAAACACGATCAAAATAAAGTTCCCCCGACCCGACATTGCTTATGAGACTCTCGTATTACACGGCCCAAAATAAAAATATATTTAATTAAACAAGTCTGACAAAATTATTACAAAATTGTCTTTAAACACCAGTAGATGAACAATGCATTGATGCTAATTAAATGTCACCCGGTTAAGATTTCAATGAAATTGATAAATTATGTAGATATCCATTGTTTTCAGTGGTATATAAAACATCGCATCGAGAATCCGTATTTACTCATCGAACAGAGGTAAGTAATGCCATCTTGCCTGGAAATTTTGTACAAAACTCATCGAGATTGTTAAGTGTTTGTTTTTATTTAAATTGAATTGATAATTATTCTTGTAGTGAAAATTACATTTTAATAATAATCACAAATATATTTTGTTAAAATACTGGGTGTCGCTAACGGCTAAAATTTATAACGTAACAAATTACATGATAATAGAGCTAAATTTAAATTCATAAGGTAACAAAAGAAATCATGAACTAACAAAATTTGAATTAGGAACGTAACAAAATACATTATGAACTAACAAAATTTGAATTAAGAACGTAACAAAATACATCGTGAACTAACAAAATTCGAATTAAGAACATAAATTGTTCTTGTTAAATTTTATAATTGAGGTTGTCGAATTGCACACCTTTAATAGGTATGTTACAGAGGAAATTTAAGTGTTATACTAACTGTGATATCATATGCAATAAAGTATTTCTATTTTGTACCTGTAATAATGCAATTATAAAATAAATAAATATATAAATAAAAAATACATCGTGAACTAACAAAATTCGAATTAAGACCGCAACAAAATACATCATGATCATAAAAATCTGTGTAACGTCTGCAAATTCCCCATCAATATCTGTTACAAAAGTCCTCACCGCGAACTTATGATGGATTACCGAAACCTTATTGACTTTACCCTTGTTTCGAATCGAATATTGAATTGACAGAAGGGTATTCTGAATTATTTGCGCACCGAAAGTACGTATTCAGAGATTTCCGATGAAAAATGTTGTCTGCATCAAGGACATTTTTCTATTTTTGGCAATTTGTATTGGGAAAATAGCTAATTATATTTTTCCGATGGTCATATCCAATTACTTCCAGCTGCTGGATTCGGGTTAATATAGAAAAGAAATCGTAATGTACCGGTCCGTTCAAAGTATTTAAGTTATACTAAAGACGTATAAAAATATTAAGGTTCAGATTCAAAATTTTTTTACGCGTTACTAATTATTAGCTACTCGTATGTAAAACCCTCTGGAAATATTTATGTATTCATCCACATACGCTTAAACCCACGATATTTCACATATGATAATTCAGATGACTCATTTGTCAATAAAATCTTGTCTTCTGTTAAGTTATTATTCCTAATGAATATGTCCGCCCTGTTGGTGAGTCGCTGAGTCAGTGAGTTAATGAGTCTAGGGGTATGTGGAAATGTTTCATTATATTATTATAAATTAATTATTTTTTAGTGGTTTACGTATTAAATATTAATTATATACAATACGTTTTAAATACTGTAGAATAAATTAGAATTCTAAATTGTATAGGTACGTTAATAAACCTGTCAATATGTCTGGATCAGTGTCCTGTGTAGGGCAATAGGCTCACCACACATTCCATTGTGGGACGTAAACATAACTGGTGAAACGTGGAAGTGTTCTACATTCCTTTGCCTACCTCTTCGAGGATTACAGGCGTGATGCTACGTTTTTTTTTTTAAGTCAATAAACCTGTTTTAATTTATTTCAGTTGAAATGCCTCCTCAAGTGGACCCGACCCCAAGTGGGGTACTCTTCGAATCGGACACACAAACGGCAGATTTGGGTTTAGCGGACGACGTTTCGAAACTAAAGAATGCTACACCCAGAAAACATGAATATGTATGGTTCAATATCTTCTGGTTCTTATTCTTGCATATCGGCTCGCTCTATGGAATTTATTTGGCGCTTACGTCTGCAAAATGGCGGACCAATGTTTTTGGTAAGCACCTATTATTCATTGTTATTAGATATACGAATAAATTTATCGATTCGTTAATGTCAATTCCTTCCATAAATAGCGTGATTTGTTACTTTTATATGTAGATATATTGTTCAGGCATTTTCTATTTGATATCTCTTATATTCTAATTATCATGTTATTTACGAACTTAGCATTGCAAATAACTCTATTCTGACCCATGTTAAATTATTACAAAGATTGTAACAATGATATTAATAGTTTATACTAAGTAATTAATAACTTAATTAACAGTTAATAACTAGTAACTTAAATAACTGATGCAACAGTCCTATTCCGAAACTTCTGTTACATTCAGTTCGGCGGGTATTAGTTTTTGCGACCTGATTGAGTGGTGATTTCTCAAGGAAAAAGTTATTTCATTAAAAAAGACAATACAATGTAATGAACACATTAAAAATAATGACAAAAATATTTTGCTATTAAAGTTATTCATATCTGATATACAAGTAATTTGACATTTAATTATAGAATCGTTTAGCTCCTCAATAATTTGTCTATGGACATTTAATGATGATAACGTTCCGTTTATTATTCTAGGTTAATTTAAAATAAATTATCTGTGTATGTTTGTTGTTAAATAAAATTGGTTGGATACTGATATTTTTAGTTGGATACAAGTATTGGATACTGTCCTCACAGTACTAGTATACCTACTAGCTGCCAGTTGGCGGTAGGGTTGTTACTTTGGCAAACTCTTCATATCCGGTCCGCCATTAGTGACTTTGGGCGGATTGGACGGAAATTATGCCAGCACTCGATTCCTGTCGGGGCCCGCACTTCAATAAACTACAATTGCCGCTCCGACCAAATGCGCTTGGCTAATTTACCATTATAATTTTGTAGTTACCAGACTCGACGTAAAACTTTGCCACAAAACATGTATCCCGCTGAAACTACTACGGAATAAGTTTTTAATCTACATATTATGTAAAAAGCTAAGGTGCATAATATTTTCCAGCATTTGTAATACATCTAATGTGCGCTATTGGAATCGGTGCTGGGTCACATCGTCTTTGGACTCACAGGAGCTTCAAGGCTCGCACGCCACTTCGTACGGTCTTGATGCTGTGGCAAACGATGGGATTTCAGGTAAATTCTAATTTTTCAGTATAGCCTTAACTCTCTCATTATGAGAGGAGATCCATGTTCTAACAGTGGAATGACGATAGAGTCGAATTTTTTTTTTCTTATTTTCCTTCAACGTCGTCATCTTCTTCAGGATGTTTACGACCACTGCTAGATACAGGCCTCCTCAATAGAAATACTAAAGACGATCTTCCACTCTTTTAACCCTTCTTTATAAATATAGTGATAAATTATGTTTTTATTTTCACCAAATCTTTAAGTACTATCGACTTATTTCACTCAATCATTTAAATAGAGATCTTTGGCACTCGACGCTTTCTAGTCCCTACCGTGTAAGGGACCTGGTGTGAAGATAAAATAATAAAGAAAAACAAATAGATCACTAACAACAATCCTTCCACATGACACGCCAGATTAAAGTTACCGCACGTCAATGAATATATCCAATTACGACCAACGTGTTCAACTATTGTTGATTGAGTCGACGACATCGTTAGTCGACATTCAAGTAGTCGGGTAAACTTCCTTCGTATTTACTGTCGTCATCACTTCCTGAGGACTCGCCAAATTAACAACGATATCGTGAGGATATAGAGCTGCACATTGTTATTTCTGTTCAATGAACTTTGAGTAAATAGAATAATTATAAAAAAAAAATTAAAAACGAAATGAAGGCAGGCTTCATGTAAATGTAACAAAGACAGACTTGTAGAGCTCAAAGAGCGGTTTAGCCACTAAAATCACCATCATCAAGCTGGTCATATCTTTTTACTGTTAAAACTAGAACCTCCTCGAGTAATAAGGAGGATTAAGGCTACATCTGCCACGCTGGTCAAATGCGGGATGGCAGACTTCAAACGTCGTTAAAAACATCATGGAAAATTCTAAGATGTGTCGATCTCCACGCAATGTCTTCCTTCGCAGTTACAGTCAGTGATATTTAAATCTAAAATGTAAATTTTTTTGTAAAGAGATGTAGTTAGGGATTGAACCCAAGACCCGTCGGGACGGAGATCTGAGTTCTAAACCATTAGGCTTTGACTACTACAGTGAGTAATATATAAAATAGTACGAAATAGGGTGTTCGGAATTAAAAAACAAATAGCGAAACAGTCTAGTTACTTTAGATTCTGCCTAATTTGGAATCAGGTGGCCGCGTATGAGTCGTCCCAAGATATTTATTTTTAGGGTTATTATAGCGACAACAACCGTAGTGATAGCCTAGTGGTTAAGAATTCAGCCTCTCATTCCGAGGGTGCTGGATTCAAATCTATGGCGTGCACCTCTTTACAAAAGAGCATATTAAATTTAAATATCACTTACTAACGGTGAAGGAAAACGTTGCGTCGTGAGGAAACCTGCACACCTTAATATCAACATAAAAAAAAGTGTAAGATCTGTGAAGTCTGCCAACCCG
This sequence comes from Croniades pieria auraria, assembly GCA_018248815.1. Classification (NCBI taxonomy): domain Eukaryota; kingdom Metazoa; phylum Arthropoda; class Insecta; order Lepidoptera; family Hesperiidae; genus Croniades; species Croniades pieria. The sequence goes on from DWJK01002197.1 coordinate 6,913, forward strand.
CACTTGGCCAGCGTGGCAGACAATGGCCTCAACCCTCTCAATACATGAGGAGCCCCATATTCCAACAGTGGAATGATAAAGTCGATTATTTATTTTTTTATTTTATTTTATAGCTACAAGCATCAAGTAACTAAAATATTTCTTAAACTTATTATAAGAATAAAAGCAGCTCCCAAAGTCGTCAGTTTGAAATCGTAGGATAATTCCCAATTCCGTTTTCAAAGTTCTAATTCGTAACACACATTATGTTGAACTCACAAAAAGCAGTGAATTAGAAATAATTAAATCACTTTTCATTAAATTACCGTCAACATAAAATACCACTAAATTGATGTTTTGTACACCAATTAATTGAATCAGTTTAACGATTTAAACTTTTCAATTTAATCCCACTTCAATCCGAAAGTTTAATAGAAATCTCTTGCAAACCACCAAGCTCTTATTATATTAAGTTCACTGCTGAAACGATTTTTAATTAAAAGGAATAGCCTATTTTAAATAAATTATTCCGCTCGGAACACAAAATAGTCACTCTTATGCAAATGATTTTCAATTTCCAACCGAATGTACAACTGAAACTGTGATACGAGTTTAAAAAGTTTAGTAAATATTAATGCAAATATATAACTATTATTCAACTTTATAAAAAAATGTTGATGTTAAAACAATTTTAATTTAGATTTAATGACATTGAATATTAATTTACTTTTATTATATTATTCAAATATATTTTTATAAAACATTATTATAACAAGCAATTATACAATTTTTAAACATCAATTGACGTCTTCTATCAGTTTTCCTTTTTACTTTTACGGTCAGAACCGTTTTTAGGCTTTATGGCGAAAAACACCGACACAATTAAATGCCTACGGTACTTTTAAGTAAGCAAATAAAAAAAAATTCTCCAAAGGACTGCATCTTCGAATGGGCCCGGGATCATCGAACTCACCACAAATATGCGGACACTGACGCTGATCCGCACAATGCAGAACGCGGTCTATTCTTCTCGCACATGGGCTGGCTTTGCTGCAAGAAAAGCAGAGAGGTTATTGAAGCCGGCAAGCGGATAGATTTAAGCGATCTATACGCTGATCCCGTTGTAATGTTCCAGAAAAAGTAAGCCAACCAATCTCATTTTTAAATCGAGATTCGCTAGCACTGCAAGGTAAAACGAAAAAAAAAATTTCTATTCAAGTATCTCTCCAAATGATGAGAAAACGTTGAGCATACTCATTCATTTGTCCGCTTTCATTAGTCCATTTCAATGCTGTATTATTATGAAGGTACAGACTTTTTATGCATACTTCTCTGATTTTTTACTGTACTCTATTCCAATAATATCTACAAATATAATGTAATTAAAAAAATGTACAGGATTTTCTGCCTCGTTTGTCGAGTGTTTGAAGCGTGCCTATTGATCGAGAAGCGCTTTCGGTTCCCGGGTCGGGATCTATATGGTTTACTAACTTAGAATTCCTACGAGTGGCTCGGAGCCTGTATTTTTGCCTGGGATGTGGGAATAGGCTCATCCCCTATTCCATGTTTCTGTGTCCATCATTTCATTCTATGTCTTAACATAGAACATAACAGGTGAATCGTGGGTCTTTACTAGACCACTGTCCCCAGCCGTTAAAAAAAAAGAACATACGGGATAACCTAAACGAAAAGTTAACAAAACAATTTTAACCCAATTAAAATGTTCGAAAATTTTTAGGCATTATATGAAAATGATGCCATTGCTATGCTTTGTGCTCCCGACGGTGGTCCCGGTGTACTTCTGGGGCGAGTCCTGGCTGAACGCTTTCTTCATACCCACCATACTTCGGTACACATGTGGTATCAACGTGGTGTGGAGTGTCAACAGCTTCGCTCACACATTTGGATATAGACCCTACGACAAGTAAGTTTATAACATACAATTATTTAAGAACCCTGAAGTAGAAACTATCCATTCATTCTTCAGCTTTTGAAAGTCCACTATTATACAGACCTACCCTACTAAACACCACAAGCCAACCTCAAATCTTTCGAATCAAGCTGCTTGCCGCTAAATGAAACCAGGGTGATAAATAGTTAAATAAACATAAAGGTTAAAAGTAGTAATAATTAACATTCAAAAGATTATAGAATGTTCTAATTATCTGACTCCATCTTAGATGTTAAAAGTGACAGTTATGTTACGAATCAAAGTACTATATTATGAAACAATGTAACATTGCTTAATTACCTATTTGATTTTAAAAAGCCAGTAAGATGTCAGTGAACTGATGAAGTAATTATACGGTTCACGGAATCAGAATTAGGGCTAATTGTATGTATGTATGTATGTCACAATTAATAACTTGTTCTACTGCAATTGATTTTTAATTATTTACATCTATCAATATCTAGTAAAATATACGTGTACAGAATATATAGTTCTAGCTGGTTAAATTAACAAACTAATCGTATGCCATGTCATCAGTTATATAATCTGTAGTCAAGGTGAAGTAGATATTATCTACGTTCAAAATGTAGGTACCCATAGATTAGTCAAGTTTTTTTTCGATCCAACGACAATATTCTATTCATCAAGTATTATCTATAGACTACTATCTCACATATGACCAATACAATAATGTGACTAGACCGTTCACGGTCCATTTAATCGACTGCATTAAATTACAGTTATTCAGAAATAATAGATGTAGACCAGATCTAGTTTATGTTGATCTAGGTTATGTAGATGCCCATTCATATAGATAATATATTTAAATTATTATCTGTTACTATCAAACAAAAAGAAAAACTATCGAACATTTAATATTTTCTTTGTTTTGCTATTTTTTTACAAAACTCCAAAAACAAGTGAGATCGTTGAATAAAATTACCTATTTATAAATATATTTGTAATAATAAAATCGTACATAACAGATATTAAAACCAACCTTAATAATAAGGTAGAATAAAATTGCAAACACAGGTCGCTGAACCCCCGCGAGAACATCGGCGTGTGGATGATCTGCGTGGAAGGCTTCCACAACTACCACCACACGTTCCCGTGGGACTACCGCGCCACCGAGCACCCCCTGTACAACATGCTCACACCCACTATCATGTTCATCGAGGCGATGGCCTGGGTAAGCTTCAAAGGCTGATGCATATTCAAGCTTTATTATTATTATAAACATAAACCTAATATCACGCCTGTAATCCCCAAAGGGGTAGACAGAGATAGGTAAAACTCTTACTATTATTATACATGGTAATAAACTCAACACCTAGTCTGTGGGACGTAAAACGTAAATAGTGGAACGCGGGAGTTTACTACACTCCTTTGCCTACCCATTTGTCCATTACAGACATGGTGTTACGTTTTTTTAACATGAGATATCATAGCATTACTGTAACCTAGTTCAAACGAAAAAAGGATTTTTCTCTTCTAGATTGGACAAGCATATGACCTAAAATCGGTTGCGCCAGAGATCATCAAGCAACGGTCGCAGAGGACTGGAGACGGTACACATCACCTGTGGGGCTGGGACGACCCAGAGTTTACAGAAAAATTGAAAGCCCAATACGGTGTTGTCGACTATGAACGAAAAAATACCTAGGATATTTACTACATAACTGTCTGTTAAACCCTTAGATCGTTTCCCGGTATAATGACTCAGAATTGATGGATATTTAGAAATACACAAATTTTTCACACTTGTAACACATGTCCAAAAGAAGCCTATGACGTAATATTAAATATGAAGGTGTAGAATAATAGATTTTAAATATTTTTAGATAATTTTAAATGGGTAGGTATTTTAAAATGAAGTATAATGGATTTATTAAATTTTTATTTATATGAACGTCTTCATTTATTTTACCCACCTTTTATTTCAGATTATACTAGCAGAAAATATCATTAATAACGCAATGTAAATCAAAAAGAATAAAGTGTTTTCCCAGACTCCTCCATTTCAATGTAACATCACGTCTGTATTCCCCGAAAGGGTAGGCAGAGGATTCACCATTTACGTTTTGTATGAAATGGAATAGATGATGAATTTATTGACATACACGGGGTACAGATACCGACTCCGAGCCACTACTGAAAATTTCTACTAAAAATATCAGTTAGACAAACTAAGTTAGAAAATAGTACACGACCCACCCGGGATTCGAACATAGGACTTCCCGATCAGCAATCGCGCTTTGCAACCACTAGATCAATGAAGTAGTTTAACTCCTTCGTTTCAGCCGCACAATAACATTCTTGATATCGCACTGTTACGTTGGTGTCGGGAGTGAATCACACCAACAATAAGAGGGTGGCAGCGCGTCTATGACTAATATTAGGGTACATTTTACCGTCATTAGCGGTTAAATGTCGATGTTTATTGACTGAAACGACTATTTAAAATCAATTTGTGTCTATTGTAAGTGAAATGGAGACATTTTTAGGATAATAAACACATTATTCTATTGACCTTACACTTATAAACTAAATATGTAGTGTAATTTGTAAAATAACGTCATAATATTATAATGTAAATAGCAATTTTTTTAAACATTAACTGCGCAAGGTAAGCAACACACTTAATTGAATAAGAATCAATGTTATACCTGTTATCATAAAAATTGCGCCATTTTATATCTTTCAGAAGTAAATCTCTAAATTGATAGTGAAGAAAAAAAATACAACATTAGGTAGACAAACAAAAAAGTGCACTTTATTTTAATATATTTAGAACATAACAAAATCTATTCACCGAATATGTAGATAATACATTTCAAATTATGTTACTGAAATGAGTCTAGTTTGGAAACCCTGACCGAAAAGACTAGATGCCTTTCAGTTCATAACTAAGTTTAAAATTCGAACTCTCCAGCGAAATCAAACAAATAAATCGGAGCAAGGTTGAAAATCTTTTTCCAATGTCGTAACTGGTAACGCAATAAACGATAAGCGAAAATCGATACCAACCTCTTCCATTAGCAATCTATGTACAATATGTAATTAATGCAACGCGATAATGTGGTCGTCAGTGGCCAGCATTTACGGTGAAAAAGTAAGTCACTGAATTCTTTTGTATATTTTACAAATTGTCTCTAGAAATCGTAAAAAATGACACTAAAAACAAAGCTGTATGAACATACAACATTAATTAAAATTACATTACACCTATCTGCCATTTATATGCTATTTTTAACAATAAGTTCATATTAAAACAAGCAAACTCCCGTAAACTACAATGCTGTTTTAGTGACGATAAATACAAATACGATATACAATTAATATATTGTAAGTCTACATCTAATGAATTAGTTGAAATTAATTAGTACTTTATGTACAGTTAATGGATTGCAATGTAATTACAAATAAAACTTTAGTCTTTTTGTTTTGTTTTATTTACGAAACGTAATTAAACGAAATTTTGTCAATATTATATTTTTATTTTAGTCTGAAAGATGTGATAACCGATCTACATGTAATACCAAGAGACAGTTATCTGAACCCCAAAAATGACAAGGGACTTTTGGCCAACTAACAAAATAATGTATATTATTCTAATTCCTTCGATTCTGTTGTTAATAACAATTAATAAGTTTATTACAGTTAATATAAATGTTAATATAAATAATTTAGTCTAAAAGCTTTAATCATAGATTCTCTTCAATGTAGGTTGTAGACGTCTATTGAAATAACGATGTCTCTTCTCACAAAAAAGCTATAGTTTTTCTGTTTAGCGATACATGAATTTAAAAAATAATACGATTTGAAATTGCTTATTATATTAAACTGGCTGAACGTAGAAAAATACTATACTAAAGACAGTAATAACAATGACATGTAGACAGATGACATTGTCATCTGTTGAAAACATTACGTATGAATACAATTTACAAATACAACTGCGTCGAGAATAGAATATTAAATTAATATACATCCTACAAAAATATTTTATTGGATTGTACAGATAAAAATCTTTGTTTTAGTTTTAAACATAATACCTAAAGTAAAATGCTGTCATCTCTTATTAAAGAACATCAGGCTAAACAAGCTGCGAAGAGAGTGACCCAAGGTAATTTCTGTATATTTACTATTGGAAATCATAATGATTAACTGTTACAAAGTTAATATTACGTTCTAATAATTATATACCATCGCACGAGTTCTCTAGTTGCTTATTTTAGGATCCAACGTTTGTGGAAATATCCCAAATTTGTAATATTTCTGTGTTCTTATTAATTATGGTTTTTCTGTTATTATCTGTTATTAAGCTTACTTTTTCAGAACAAAAACGCAAAGAGTGTATAGCAGCAGCGAATGATTTAACTCAAGCTCTTGTTGATCACTTAAATGTAGGGTAGGTATTTTATTTTATTTTACTTGCATACAGACAGTAAGGACAAAGAAAAATAGATATTAATATATATGTACATACCCATTTTTCTTTATCAGTTTAAATGATATTTAACAATGCATTCATTCTAGAAAATGTCATTAGTTCATTAAAATTAGTATGTATTAAAATCCCATTTCTGGAAAAAGTTACTCCAATCCAAAATATTAGAAATTACATAAAACCTCCTATCTACTACTAATCTACTGAATTTACGCTTAATCTTTGTGTGTCTATGAGCAAACTTACTAAAACATAAAACAATCAGGAACTACAGTCTGTCCTATCTTAAGAAAAATCAAGCTCCCAGGCAGACGACTTGAAATGTCACAACTTATATCATAGACAATACCATAAAATAATTCATTACTGTATTCTAGGTTTTATTCTATTCATGGCAGCCCTTAAAATTGAACTGCATTGGTCTGTCCAGTTGCTATCTTAATTTTCGACCTCCGTAAAAATATGAGGATGGTCAAAGTCAAGAAAGGAATTAAAACTTAAGCTACTGAGAGATTTTAATGCACTCTGATAAAGATAAAGGACATTGTGAACTAAGTGAGATTATTCGTGGGATTTCATATTGAATCCTATTACTTTTGTTATTATCCATCCAGAATAAAAATGAAAAAAAAAACAATACAGAGTAAATAAAATTTCATTTTGACAGACTAAGTGGCTTCATAATGAATAAGTTATTTTTAACCTATGTAGCACCTATTTACAGATAAAACCAAATACTTTTTATCTACATAGCATTATTTCTAATGAAACTATCGCAACCAGTGCTGGTCTCCATGTCGAACATAATATCTGTAACTATTGTATCACATAACCCTCTTTTCTTATTCCAGAGTAGCACAAGCATATTTAAACCAGAAAAAACTAGATGCTGAAGCGAAACTTCTTCATCAAGGAGCAATTAACTTTACTAAACAGACTCAGCAATGGCTGGCATTAGTGGAAAACTTCAGTAGTGCCTTAAAGGAAATAGGGGATGTGGAAAACTGGGCTCGAAGTATTGAAAATGATATGAAAATTATAACTGACACTTTAGAACGGGCATATGAAAGCACACAGGAACAGCCTACTAATACTCAATAAATGTATTTTAACATTAAGTAAAGAAAATTATATGGAACTGTATAAAATATTTATTCTGTCATTGTTTACTCAGAAGTGCAAATGTTACTGAAAATGTTGAGATGCTAAAGAATTATAGTCACTACGTAAAACCAACACATGATAGACATGTTTATTTTTAATAATTGATGTGGTATTTTCATATCTTATGAATAAAAAATAATTACCTCCACCCCGTGTCTTTTCACTGCTAGACATTTATGTATCTTTTAAAGAGCACAAAAATTTAATATTGTCTATTTAATTAATATTGTCAAATTTAATTGTTAAATTTAATATTGTCTATTGTTTATTTGAACTAAGGGATGTCGCCGCGAGTGCATCGCTACTTTTGGTCTTTAATTGCATTTGCAACCCGCAATAGACGCGAATCAGTATCGCTACCAACTCGCAACCGTTTCGGAGTATACCCAGTGAAATAGGCGGGGGAGCCTTTTTTTTTTTTTGCGCCCAAACAAGGTGAAAAGGGCTACCCTCCATACGGGAGGGAGGTGGTAAATACTCATGCATACCACTGCGACCGCTCGCAGTGGTTATGTGGGACTCACGGGGGAAGCCCATTCCTTACCCACTAAACACCACCTAGGAGGTTGGCTTTGACCTGAAGGGTCTCGAAGCCTACATCGGATGCGCCCCCCT
>DWJK01002198.1:0-15073 GCA_018248815.1 Croniades pieria auraria
ATTTATTCTTTTTTGCAAACAAACGATTTACAAAAGGCGGACTTAATGCCTAATGGCATTCTCTACCAGTCAACCTTAGCGATTAATGCCCAATTATTACATGCTTTGATTGCTTAAATTTGTTCTGAGCTCTTTAATACGTTTGTCTTACACAACGGACATAATACGTTGCTATCAATAACTTACAACACATAGAGAACTGCGAAAACCAAACCAAACACGTTTACTTTATACATATGTACATACATGCATTCATATATCATTATATAAATACTTTCAATTTAAACATCCATCACGTATACCGTTCGTCATGAGGAAACTTGCAAAAACGCTCATATCTCATGCCTCGCGCCGCACGGACATTTATTGCCAAAGTTGGTTTGAACGCGCGCTTCGAGCGGTAACTCGGCCGCCGCACGATACAAATTTCTGCTCTGCGAATTGAAAAATCTCCCTCTCGTTCTAATAATTAATATTTGTTTGCAAACGATCGTATCTGTTTTATTGCTGTATCAATTTGTACTTTTATCGCAGTATGTTGATTGTTCGGTACGTGTCAGTGAGAAATACGTTGTAGCTAGATATAGGGAGCCAAATACATAAATGTAGATGTATCAAAGAGATAAACGTTGAAAGTAGATTGAAAAATTAAAATCGCAGTTTAGGGAGATTATATTAGTGATATATGTATATATCAGGTACTGAAGGAAGGATATAAATAGAGCTTCCTAACATTCAATCAATGAAAAACACCTATAGAAAAAAATAAATGAAAATATTAAAATGACTACCTCGTTGGTCGAGTAGATGCAAACGCGACTGCCGAACAGGAAGTCCTGCGTTCAAATCCCGGGTCGGATGCTATGGGAATTTTCTTATTTAGAATTTCTAGTAGTAACTCGGAGTCTGGATCAATGCCCGGTGTATGGCAATAGGCTCACCACCTATTCCGTGGGACTTAAACGTACCTGGTGAAACGTGCGAGTGTACTACATTCCTCTGCCTACGCCTTCGGGGATTACAGACGTGATGTTACGTTTTTTTTAAATGCAGTTTAGTGGCATTCCTCAATGACAAATATAATTATATTTGTCATTGAGGACAAGATGGACGTATCAGAGCATAATTGTTAAACATTTGCGAACTATATTTTTAATACGAAATACAGCAATGAAGCACAACGGTATTTCTACCGCTGCGTAATAGTGTTATTAAACCGCACATGAGCAATATTACCAATTTTTTGTACTCGCTAAACCCTCAAATATTAGTTTTGATTGGCACGGGCGTACGTCAATATTAGTTTTGGTCCAGGCGTCTGCCAATGTCTTGTATTTGATTTAACGTAGACATAACTTGCACGAGCTTGACACACATTCCCTCAGCATACATATCACACATGTATGTATGTGTCAGTATACATGTGGTTATGCACGTGTGTGCGTTGCCTAATTTTATAGTTACTGTATCCGTAAAGTTATCTGTATTTATTTCATAGATGGTTAAATCACAGACTGTTGAATAAACATTTGCTTTTGATTAAACGCAATTCTAGTTTATGGCAAAAGTTTCTATAAGTCAAATTTATCCATCGTCAAACAAACATTTTTAAATTGGCAATTTAAAAATATACAAGAATTATCTCACCACAAAATATTCAAACGGTATTGGAATAGTGTAATATGGAAAATTCTCTGTGGAAAGATTCACAATTGTAGAGAGATTTGTAAGCGTCTTGCTGAGTAATGGGACATAAAAAAAATTGGAATCAGCTACAAAAATACCATATGACTGTTACCTACAAATGTCCCTTAATTTGAAACCAGCTTATTACTACGTCTTATGGAACTGACTGCATGTCCATTAAAGCATGGAAAAACTGAAAAAAGTATTCCCTTAACACTCGTTAATTCGAGGTTGTAAGATTTCAAGTGCTTTTAGGAAATTACCTAAATCTCCTTTTATAATTCGTATTTCTTTTGGCGGAACATATAAAACATTTTGACGATTTACGTGTACTTAGGAAAATCTTGATTTACTAAGGATAATTATTTTCGGTTACGTGAGTAAATAAAGGAATTTTCAGTATATTAATTTTCACCAGGTCTCTTATTGGATAGGCAGAAAGCACCGAGTGCCAAATATTTCTATGCTCCCAAACCTGCCTCATGCTTCTACCACGTTTATCACTCTTTCCATATGTCCACGTAAGAGGCCTGGAGTGTTGATATAATAATAATAATTTTGGATACTATAATCAATCGTAGTTAATGGTAGATGTTTCTAGAAATCCAACTGTTCCATTTTCAAACTCCACTTTTGTATCTGCCGCAACCTTTTATTATTCAAAGTCATCCCGAGAAATCTGACGAACTGCCATCAAATGGGGCTTCCGGCGGAAATGTAATCTTGTCGCCCTCATATTTTAGCAGCAACGTCCATTTACTCATGAGAATTCCCCGACCCTTCCTATAGTAAGAGGCTACATTCATCCTATTATTTAAAACCGAATTAAATCGGTAAAAAATTGCAAATTTCACCGTATCAAATTTATTTACAAAAATTGATATTTTTACTTAAAAAACAGACTATAAACGTGATAAATGCTTTGTTATTATTACATCAAGCCAGGTCCTTTAACGGCTAGGTAGAGAGGACCTAATGAAAAATTCTCTCTAATGAACTTCATAAAATGGACCTAATGAAAAATTCTCTCTAATGAACTTCATAGAACTGACGTTCATGATCAACATTCGTGATTGTCTTCGTACATGTGCTGAATGTTACTTTTCTGTTAAAAAGTACTTAATGTAAAAGAAATTAGAGATAGGATTTAGAATTGAAAACCTCGACGAAATTTCACTAGCTGATATAACAATCTTTAAATTATTTCAATAATGTATGTAGGTACTGTTTACATTCTGTAATCGCGTGAATAAATGAGGCAAGCCCCAGACATCTTACATAATGCCAAAAGCAAAGAATCTTTATATCCTCGATCAGACGATTTTAATCAAGGGATGGAACCATCAAACTTTTGGGTTAATGTATGCCAACCAGTGTCTTAGTCTTACATCAACTTTGAGAAACTTCGTCATTAGTATGAACCGTAAAAGTTTGAATTCCCTCACTCGTTGCCAAGTTTCCATACAATGCAAGGAAATTAAATTCTTTAATCTCCAATCTTTGTCTTTCCTTTACATTGTCATAAATGTTTATCGTTCCACTGTTGGACGCAGTTCCCCTCTCAGAATAAAAAAGGTTAAGACCATAGTTCGCCACGCTGGCCAAGTGCGGAATTCAATAAATACTATTATTAAAATTTTATCTTAAATGGAATCAGGTGATGAATAACTAAATATCTTATCCATTACTCCTCTTAAACACTTTTTAGCATAGTCTATTTTTTGATATATATGGGTTTTTTCACATCTTAATATTATTATTGAGAACATTTTTCTTACCATGTTACCTTCAAAGTCCTAAAAGTAGAAAATACTTGAAAAGCCATGTCCCCGTTTTTCATAATAATTATAAGTTATAAAAAATCAGGAACATCTTTTCATAATTTGTAATATGCTATCACACGACCATAGAGCTACGTATCATTAATCATTATTATAATCAATTATACGACGACGCTACAATTTAAATCAATGTAGAGGTCACAAACTGTCCCAATTCACTCATATATTATAGCATATAGAAAAGCTGCAGGGACCGCATAAAAACGCCGTTTATCGATGATAATAAGACAGAAAATCGGTTGAGAGTGGTTGAAAGCGGTTAAAGGCGATTTAAAGCAGTTGAAAGCGGTTGAAAGAGCATAGCGTGCATAGCGAAGCGTTGACTCGACATTGCATGCTCGGTGAGTAGTCCGACCACGACGTTCATTTCTGCCGCTTTGTTCTTTAACTGTTCATGTAACAAAAAATATAAATGCCACTTTAACAAAAGCCCATAGAAATACATATTACGAACTATTGTTATAAATAGTCCCATTCCTGCAATCTAATGATAACAAAGTAGCCTATTCCCACAGTCGTGTTACTGAAAGGGTGCAGATGACCACGGGGGCTGGCGGCGATTCAAGTCTAGGGCTTAACTTACTGCGTACAATTAAAGGCAAGCACAAAAACACAAGTATGAAAATTTGCAACTAAGTTAAGAACCGGGCATAAACTGTTGGCTAACTTACTGTTTCGTTTGTACTGTAAGAGCAGATATATAGGAGGCTTTATTAATCAATTTGTCATACAAAGTTAAGACCACGGTTCATTAATAGGAGGTCGTTATAATTTAATCAATAGAGAGGTCACTCTGGCCCAGTTCACTCATGCATTGTAGAACACACTCTTGGAAGTGCGCCAAGCGGTCTCACGGATTTTGACGTGTCTTTAACTTTTTTTCCGTTATTGGATGATGAGTGTTTGCAAGAAGATTAAAAATTAGTTACTGCTGAAGTTACTTGGAGAATTTTCAAAGTCCATACAGATGACGCTGATGATAATAATAACCGTATAAGAGGCTTATACATAGCAGTAGACTGATGTCAGGTGAGGGTGATGATGATGATATGGATATGGGCTTCACATTATGTAACGAAAATACTATTTTGAAGACGTACGACTTTCTTCCTTACGTGCTTGTATCTACACAGTATTATTAAACAATTTGGCTTCCACTAAATTAAAATTAAATGCCGCTCATTCAAGTTTAACTGAGTGTCTCCAAATAGCTGTGATTATTGGCCTCATAGCGTCAGGGTGTTTACGGAAGACGTCAAAGCAGTCGTATTGATCAAATCAGGGCTTAACGATATTCAAACCATGAATCCGAAAACGTCTATTAAGGCTTTGAACAAGACTTTTTATATGAAAATGAATTCAGACTTTATTTATACTGAATTTAAGGTTATTTCTTGATTAGCACACGTGCAGATTATGGGACTAGTTTCTTTCTCCGTATTTCATAAGTATCGCCTTATTCAAGAGTTATCTTACATTGTTCGTATAAAAAATGTAATATGAGCTGTATGAGCTATGAAACGTGGCAGTATACCACACTCCTCTGCCTACCCCTTCGGGGATTACATGCGTGATGTTACGTTTTTTTTTTACGAAGGAGTTCTTTATATACTGTTTATTATTTTCTCTCTAACCGTAACATCATTTCACCATTAACCATAGAGTCTACTTACCCCATACTCTACGCTTGCGGCGAAAATCGTGTTGGTAAGCACAGAATACATCGCCGTATTTCGTAATAAAATTGCATTATTTTTATGATAAAGGTACTATTTCCTGAAAACTAACATTATTTAATGATAATGTTTTATGCACTTTTTTTAAAATTCCCTTGTGCATAAAGATACGATGTTCATGTTTAAACATTTCATCGGGCCTTTAAGAGTTTACTTTACGCTGTACATCAAGACTACCAAGTACGTTAGTACCGCTTAAGAAATTCCAAATAACAACTAAACCAGAATTTTTTTTACACCATTTTTATTTGCCATAGGCAAATTAAATTTTTCGCTTCAGAGTTCACGTGTAAATAAATCTAGTTCTACAAACCATAGACAAACGCAAACTTTCCATCAAATAATAACGTAAAACAATGGCGGCACTCTATAAACTAATTTAAACTAACCCCATAATACAGTAACGTGTGTCACAAGGATAAAATTGTGACAGTTATAGTAACTGGTGAAGTTTTCTAGAGAGTTCCACCACAAATGTTTACCGTTGGCCTCGATTATATCGATCAAATCACGGCATGAAGACCTTCGAACAGAAACGGAATCTACGTATGTTCTTTATTATGCCCAAAAACAATACTTTAACACGCTATGGGCCAAAGCCGTAACATTTTTGATCATAAAGCTGGCAAATAATGTTTCGAAGTAAGCATTCTCTTGGGCTATGACAGCGCTATGTCGCTATCCTGATAATAGGTAGAGCTGATGCAATTAAAAGTGAGCTGAGCAAAAAATACCTAGTCTGACGACCTGAAAAAGACAGCAGGACGCTGCTGGATTCACAAGGGCCAGGACTGGAAGAAGTGACGCCGATTAGCCTATATTCAGCAGAGGACATCCAAAGGCTGATGGGTGGATGAAAACAAATGTTTATCGCACATCAAGTCCAAAAATACAAATCGCGGAACATTATATCTCTCTGGGATTAAAAGTAAGACAGACAGACAGCGACAACTCAATATAAAATTCTAAATAGGATGTGTCATACTACAAGCAGTAGTAGTCGACTTCATAGCGTTAATATTTCACCACACGCCCGAGAATTTCATGCATTTCGTACGACGAATATGCGAAAATGTAGAGATTAAAAACCTTCACGCAAACGTCTATTCTATTTCCAAGTCGTATATAAGTCGTTAGTATGTCCACAAATGGTTGATAAACAACTTTAGTATGACACATAGCAGAAGTTAGTTTCAATGACGGGGTAAACAGCCAAAATAGTATCATAACACACATGAATATAACGACTGGTATAAAAACGGTATCAAAAAATAAGACATCGGTGATCATGCAATGTAACCATCATCAACGTCACCCTTTTTATGGTTCGAGAGTCGCACACAGATCTCCTTTCAGAATGAAAAGGACTAACAGCGTTGTTTGCCACGCTGGCGAAGTGTTTGTTCCCAGTTTGTTATTAATGCTTTCTTTGATACTCAATTTCTTTATTTCATATTAACTGCATTATCATCACCAGACCATTTTCGTCCACCGCTGGAAAGGTCTGAACATAGACTTCAGTAAAACATCACTGAGTTCAATCTTCTGCTGATTTGGTAAACTTGAAAAACGCTGAATTACTACGAGAAAACGGTACAATCATGTAATAAAGTCCACACAAGCGGAGTTAGTGGACTCTGAGCAATTTGTCTAAAGGCAACGGCTGGCAAACAAGCAAAAGAGCTGAACGTTAGTTGAGGACACTTCGCAATCAAGAATAGGACACACGGCTGCAAAGAATAGCGAACAAAAACAAAGTTATTTGTATATTTTCTAAATAAAATGGAATTATGTACCTACATATATATGTACTTTCTTTCGAAGAAATGTCATTTTTTGGCGACCACACCTCGATAAAAAGAGTACAGGCTGCAATCCGACTAGATGGTCTGATGGTCTACTTGGATTCTAAAGGCTCAAGACCGGGCAAATGGCACCGACTACCGTGAAGGTCTATGTCCAGCAATGGATTTCTCAAACTTGAGAGATAGATAAATATAGCCAGAGTAATGTAAAACATCCACGTTTCACCAGTTACGTTTACGTCCCACAATAGAATAGGCGGTGAGCCTATTTCCATACACCGGCAAACTCGACCGACGGGTCAGTCGATAATAGGACTCTAATATATTATACTACGTATATATAAAATACATATATAACAAAAATTTAATATATTCATAAGCTCACCACCTATTCCATGGGACTTAAACGTAAGCTGGTGAAACGTGGGAGTGACTACACTCCTCTGTCTACCCCTTCGGAGATTACAAGAGTGATGTTACCTTTAAAATATTTATATCATTTCAAATGTTTGACCGTTATTTTAAATAACAACAATATCTGTGTCAGAACAACAATAACAAAATCTTATTTTTGGATACAAAACAATTAGGACCATGAAGAACAGTATAAAGGATACATTATTTTTAATTACCGTTTAAAGCTTTAGAAACCATTCCGAGTAGAACTTGTGACTGAAACTCACCGGGAATCTGTCGTTAGTTTAAGGCAGTTTTTGTGGAAGAAGTAAGTTAATTATAAGCAGTTCATACCAAATGGTATGTGGTATTACAATACACAAACATATATTTCAATGCTCGCTGCCTACTCTATTAAGGATTTGGCGTATTGATATATTGAAAATAATAACTGCACATGTCACGGAGTATCAGCTTCTTGGTAACTTTCCAGATCAGCTAATAGACATTATCAGAAACTTGGACATGTTAGTCGACTTCCACCGTATTAGCTGACTGGGACGTGTTAGCTGAACGAATCCGTTTTATACCTGTGATTATTACTAAACACCATTTATTTTAAATACACACTGAATTATATTATCATCGCCCACCACTAATAAAATTATAATATACTTAGTTGTTAGTATATTTCATTAATAACACTCTGAATATTCTATATAAATTCTGTAACGATTTCTGTGACGAGTGACGATATACGCAAAGTGGCTGACGGCAGTTGGATACGAAGAGCTGAAGATCGAGCTCAGTCAGATAATGACGATGATGATGAATCAGCTTAATTGAAAGTGACTCATACACTTATATCGAAAGTAGAATACACATTGATAATATTACTATCTATAGACATACCTACCTACTATCTACCTTTCATGGCTACGATCGACGGGAGCTCATTAAGAAAGACATCGCATAGGTCCGAAACTATCCGAAAAATATGTCTAAGTTAAGTCAGTATACATTTAATTGAGTTATATAAATTTTTGTAACACAAATAAGCTCTACTGTTATGTTGAGCAAATTTAACTGCATTCGTCTCAAGACAAACTGCTAACTTTACTGTTAGCGAGTCAGCACACATGGCGTGCGGGGTGCGCACGTGCATGGGTAACTTTGCTCAGGTTGGTATATACAAGTCCTTGTTGCATAATTGCATTACAAACACAACGAATAATAATAATAACCTTCATTCACAGAACGCAATATGCTCGCCGCCTATTCCATGGGACGTGAACGTACCTGGTGAATCTTGGCAGTGTACTTTTAGCATGACATTTCTTATTTCAACACCAATGCTCTCTTATAGACCAAGTACTTTTCTTACATTTAACAAAACATCACATCACGCTTGTATTTCTTCGTAGGGATAGTTAGAGGAGTGTAGTACTCACATTTATCACGTCTTGTGATATACGTCACATGGAATAAAGGCCTATTGCCGCACACCAGGCACAGATTCAAACTCCGAGCTGCTACTGGAAATTTCAAATAAGAAAAATCCAGTAAAACTTTGAGCCTATTATTCTTTTGAGCCTATTCTTACATTTAAATGAGGATATAAGCTTTTGAAGTAATTCGTCTTTAAATATAAATTATATAAAGTCGGAACGTTTAATTTACGAGTAAAATCTCGAAGGAGAGATAACAACATCGTATTTTGCGACAATAATTATATTCGTCGCGAGATGGTTCCCAGTTCACTAATATCACACCGCGCCTACTGATCCACTAATCAGTCCCCCAAGTGCCCTGCTAAGCGAAGTTACGGGAAGTCATTTTACTTCACTCCACTTATTTTACTAACTCATTTCGTATTATGTTTCCAATCCTCCTGACTCCCCCATCAGTCAACCACGAACAATAATATGGGGAAGGATCTTACTATACATAACCATTTTGCAATAACACACCGAAAATGTATCACAAAGCCTGTTCACATACGAATTATTCAGCGTCGGCGTACTTTATTCAAATGCAGCGAAGGGATATGAGAACCTAATTTATATTTTATCCCGTGCTCGTATGAAAAAACACTCCCTCGCCGAAGATAAATTTAAAAATCATTGGCCGAGAGCAAATCTGGCTGAATCATGAATATTTTCATATTTGTCTATGCGCAGAGTAGCTTACCACAGATTGCACGTGTATTTTTCTCTTGGGTATTTTATTATGGATTTCTCTTTTATCTCTTGTATAATAGGAATAGTTTTGTAGTAATGTACTGTATTGTACAGTGTAAAATTCTTTTGTTATATATTTTTATTAAAAATATTTTATTTTATAAGTGGATAAAAATAATTGTCTATGCATATATTATAATATGATTTTTAGAAAAACTGGCACAATCTAAATCAAACACAAGGTAGGAAAAGACTTGTGCGTGAGGTAGCTTTTATTTTTCGCCAAATTTCATTCAAAAATAAACACTTGGTGCAGACGTTTCACAGCTTTACTGTTACCATACACACATACATAATATATTACATGCACATTCATTTATTTGTTCAATAAAATATATAGAAGCCTCTATAAAGAAGTACTCTATAAAATATGCATATGAAGGAAGTCAATCCCAATGCACGGCGATCGGGTTTCGGCAAATGCGCCAATACGCTCAATATTTCCGCAGCGAGACACAAATATTATGTAAAACCAGGAATATATATAAATTGAAGATGTCATGTTTTATACAACATCTGCGAATACGTTGAAACATAAACTTGATAAAAATATTGCTATATTCTTTGCTACCCCATGGTTGAAGCATGCGTTTTCTCGGCAAATTCTCTAAGTGAACTTAAACTTAACTTGTCATGAACAAAGAAATCGTCCAAGCTTTAGACCTCAAAATAAAGAAGGTAATAACCTTGTCTACGTATTTGTAAGTCTTAACTGCCATATACATGTATCTTTATGATGTAAAAGAACCGAATAAGACGTTTATTAGATTCTTCGTTATATCTTTATCTTGTTCCGTATCTATTAACAATTAATTGTTTTACATTTACGTCTATAAATTTGAGGATTAATAGTAAAGAAATCAGATTTAATTAATCCATATGTTTCAGTCACTTATTGTAACGACAAAGGAAAATATTGTGAGAATATCTGCACAATTTAGAATTCTTCATAATCTTTTCTAAGGCGTATGACATGCCAAACTAATATTTGACTAACACAGAACGCGATGGCCTTAGGTTTCCTCATTCTAAGAGGAGTATCATGTCCAACAATTTGTTAAACGATAAGTGACAATGATGCTGACGATAATGATGATATTTTGTAGACTTAGGAGTGGCTTAAGAGAAATATTTTCAAAGTCGCCGTTAACAAAAATATCACATTATTACTGTTGCTCTAAATACAAACTTACGCTGTTAGCTAAGATCAGAGATATTTCAAATTTCTGAGATATTCGAAATACGTAGAATCAAATCCCCGCCAAAATTATAGTCAATGATATGCGTCGTTGATTAAGTCAGGCAAAGATAACACGAGAAATACACCCATATAACCTAAATCAGAAAATCGGAGCAAAGCTGCATATACTCCAATCTACAATTTCTCTACAGGTTCTGTTGTAAAGTATTTATTCTGATAATATTACTACGCCGTGTACATATGTAGAAATTTCCAGTGAAGTTTCCATAAATTCTATTTATGTAGCAAAATTACAGCTGAATTAAATAAAAAACTATTTTTACGCTGATGCCAAATAAAGTACCTTAATAGTTTCCATAATATAAATATTTAGCCAATATTAGTTCCTGAACATCGTCATATTTATGTTCTCATGTTAATAAATTACACAATACAAGTTATCGCGCGCATAAATTGTGGCGGCCATTTTGTTTTAATAGTTAACAGGTCACAATTTCCCGCCTTAATAAAAACCATAGACAACAGATAATACTTATAACAATATTTTATAGCATGAGTGAGTTTACATAAAATGTTTTCCATTTTGTTTTTATCTACATTTCAATTCAGAATATTATTAACCCACTTTGTGTTAGGATCGTTTCTGAGTAGAACGCCTCAACAATGATACAGGCTATATCACTGAGCATATTAAACTGTATGACGTTAGAGGCAGCCAGCGTTGACGAAGTTTTGAATAGATATATGCATTAATCATAACTTCCTTACTTAATTTACAGGTTTTTTAATAGCTTGTTGACGCGGTAAGACTTCACCGGTGTAGTTTGGTCATTTATATAGACCGACTGTAGTCTTTTTGCTACTAGCAGTTTATTCTATTACTATCAATTTCTAGTAGAGACTCGGAATCTGAATCTGTGCCCGGTGTATGGCAATAGGCTCACCACCTATTCCATGGGACGTAAACGTAACTGGTGAAACGTGGGAGGGTACTACACTCCACTGCCTATCTCTTCAGCGTTTACATGCGTGATGTTTGTTTTATATTACAACATTTAACAAATTACGTGTTCTAAACTCACAGGTTGCACCTGGAAGTGCTGCAACGGGTAATGCAGCACCTGTGGTGGCTGAGACATGGCAGCAACGCCGCCCACACCGCCCACGCCACCCACACCACCGCCCAGAGCCCAAGGCAGCTGAACTCCACCCATGCTGAGAAAACATAGTCCTTGCAACAACGATTTTCATTCTAACAAGTGCTGGCCACATCGTCTATTAAACAATGTCTGTAATGGATATACATTCTCATCTGATGGTAAATAAGACTTAGCCCAGAATGTAGAACGATTGCCTACAAAGAGCTAATTGATTAGATCTAAAAAAAAATGCTAGTCTATCATATGTTAAAAAATTGCTAGTCTATCATATGATAAAAAAATGGTAGTATATCATATAATAAAAAAAAATTCGATAAGCGCCTAATATTAAAAGTAAAATTTTTTATCTAGAATAATTTAATATCTAGGAAATGGCTCAATAATTTCAATTGTACAGACTTATTACATATACATATCTATACTGTGTGTAGATAACACAAAACCGTTACCCCATGTACTGCTGTTGGTAGCCCGCGAACTGCCCAGCGTAGGAGTACCCTTGAACGCCTTGCACGCCCTGGAGGAAGCCGCCCAATTGTTGAGGGTAGGTGTTGTACCAGTAGGACGCTGGCGGTACGCCTCCGGAGTATGCCGCACCGAACGGACTGTAGGCTGTGCCGCTCAACTGAGACGAGAATACAAGAGGAGAATAAGAAGAAGATAAAAGAGAAGAAAAAATGTAACAAAAATCAGTAGCATCAACATTGGTGTAATAATTGTGAAGCGTGGTAGAAGATGCTCCAAACCTAACCAAATTGCGGAGATAGATTCATGTTCGTCATTGGGATGTACATATGTAGACAAGATATAGTCTTCTTCACCTTATCCGGTGACAGCGATCGTTCTATATCTAGCCCTGTCGTGGGCTGTCTGATGACTGGCAAAACCGCATTTACTCGTAGCTAGGAATATCCGACCACGTCGTGAGTAATATAGTTGTACTCGTATGTACATGTATGCTTCGGTCAGGTTTAACGAGTGTGGCGCTTTGCATTTAGTTGTTCGAAAAAGTTTTCTGGGATGGTATGTACTCGTAAAAAGGGCCGCAGTGACTAATTATTAAAATATAAATGAGAATAAAAAAGTACCAACGCTTGATGCTAGGAGAAGGCCGTCTATTAATGAATATTATGTACGTTAATTTATTTTGAATAATTAATTGAAATAAAATGTTACTTAATTTAATTTAAACTTAAGGTTAATATAATATATAATGCTTGGTAATAGAGCTTGCTGTTGAGCAATGTTGCTTGTTTTACTATTAAATATTCGCGACTACGTATCTACATGCACAATTGAAACACATATGTACTGACTTGTCTCATGTCTGTCATTTTAACTAATAGAAGTTTTGGGGCTATCCTCAAAAAAGTAAGTTAGTTAAGCCGTTAACTCATTTAACCAATGCGACATATTGACAATACCGATATTGACTTTTGTTCCAGTGACAAAAGGAACAATTTATATCAAACACGGGAACAATAACAAATATCGTGACGAAACTATTT
Source organism: Croniades pieria auraria (assembly GCA_018248815.1). NCBI lineage: Eukaryota > Metazoa > Arthropoda > Insecta > Lepidoptera > Hesperiidae > Croniades > Croniades pieria. The sequence continues at coordinate 13,574 of DWJK01002198.1, forward strand.
GTAAAACATCTATACTGATATTGTAATACATTCATCCCTGTTCCAATATCCTTTGGGTATAGATTTGACAAGGGTTGTTAGGATTATTCTGTCAATAATTGTGTGACACCGATTGTACAAGGGATGATTAGAGCTTGGTTCTGTGCGGAAACATTTAATCTTTAAAGTTCTGCGTTAGCATTTGAAGTACAATATGTTTACCACACTTTTTTCGCTAGAAAAATATCGAATTTGTTAGGGAGTTATCAAAGAAGGATGTCGTGGATAAAACTTTAATAAGACATTTATTATCACCGTAATGATCAACCTTTTTATAGTTCCACTGTCGCATACGAATCTTGTTTCAGAGTAGATATAGCAAACGGGTATCACAATGGCCAAGTGTGGGTTGACAGACTTAACATGTCTTATAAAGTTCATACAGACTTTTAGATTGGAATCTGGCATGCACTACTATGTTATGAAGTAATACGTTGTTTTAAAATTAACTATAATTCGGTATCACGGTAAAAGAAAACAAATTTGAGGAAATTAACACGTCTCACAGGCTTTCATAATATTATCTAAGACATGAGAAGTCTGTCAACGCGGTCTTGGCCAGCGCGGCAGTGTAAATTAACACTCATTCTCAGAGGAGACTCATGTCTAGCCGTAAAAGGATAGAAGGCTTGATGATGATGAACCGTATTTAAACACTCACACACGCAAATGAAAAAATAAATTTCCATTTTATCGCGTTCCATTCAATACAAATTTGGAAGATTATTTAATTTATGGTTTGTATATGTAACATAATTTCAAATTATCTATGAATTAATTCCATTAAATGAAGAGCATAAATTATTAAAGTAAAATAATAATTGTTGTTTATAAATTCTATTGAATTAAAAAAGTATACACATTTTATTAACGAATTCCATTAAAGTCCTTTGAAATATAATTCTCACAGAATTCACTTTGGATTATTCATTAAGCCTCTCGCTGGTATAAATAATAAATCGGGAGCATTATCATATTTAAAATATTTTGTGTATATACATCTTGGATTGGTTGAAGTTCCCTGGGGGAAACCGACAAAATGCGTCGAGCAAAATTTATTGAGTTTCCACATTTCCCTTCCGTTTTGTCACGATACATCGCAGGTTTCACGTCTCGATAATGTAAGTATTTCGGATGTCGAATTACATCGTGACCTCCCCCCCCAGCCTCCACACTCCCTTTCGTCTTCCTCCTGTATGTGTAAAGATAACAGGGTTGTTCCCGTCTCTCATGTGTATGTTATCGACAGTTCTTTATCAGTGATACGAAAATAATATTGTAAGAAGCGTTACTTGTGCGCTGTATGCATTTATAAAGACAACGCAAATATGCAATAAGATTTATGTTCTAATTTTGTATTTATATTGTTTTGGGTAATTGCATTTTCATCATCATCATTATCATCAGCCTGCTCCCGTCCACTGCTGGACATAGGCCTCTCCAATGGCACGCCACTGAGCT
>DWJK01002199.1:0-15073 GCA_018248815.1 Croniades pieria auraria
AAATTTTTTTAATTTTTTTTTTTTTATTATTATTTACCAGCAGTGGAATGATAAAAGGGTACATATATACATGTATTTTGCCGATCCTTTTATCAATACACTTCTGGAACACGGTACCAGTAGTGCTGCACTAACGCACAGCTGGCGTCAATCGGTCAAAGAAGCATGTAGCTAGCATAGCTAAGGCGCATGCCTATATTTTTTCCTATGCCTTTTTAGTCGCCGTTGTGTATACTTTTATAGCCCGAAATTGCCTGTTCACACTTTTCCATGTGCATACCGAATTTTTTTATGTTAATTGGCGTTATTAATGTGGTAATAATTTGCTTTAGCTCGGAACATTGCAAAGTTAGTTATGAGTATTAGTGAATTGTTTCATTATTCAATGTACGAAAGTATGTGGACGCACGTGGAATTTTTTTCATTGTCTCCAAAATTCACTGCGGCCGATTGGGGAAGAATTGATTGGCTGTAGAATAAATAAATTTTTAATTTACAATTGTTGCTGGTGTCTATTCGATAAAAATTGTGAAGCACTTTTTAAATTTCGAACTTTCTAAATTCAAATCTAGGGACGTCGTTTTAATTCTATTCGTGATTATGTATACCTGACTATGTACATAACAGGCTGCGTTTCTTTTTACGCAATTTTTAAGGTAAATATTCCTAAAATTTCAATAAGTTCGTATTTTATATGGATTTCTTGTCTCAGAGCTACTACTAGACATTTCTACTAGAAAATCTAAGTTAGAAAAACCAAATAGTACCCCACCCGGGATTCTAACCCTTGAAATCTCGATCAGCAGTCGCGCTTGTAAACTCTCTAGCAACGAGGCAAAAACAATTGAAATCATTATTGTAAGGTTTTAGACTTAACACCAGTATTAAGCTAATTTTAAATTATCATATGCTAATTGATTTTCCTAAGCAAAGGAGCGTAAGGAGGAAATATTACTTAGTATAAGTCATGCAAGTCGATTTGCTCCGTCATGATCACGGCCTTTGACTACTGGTTTATTTTCTATTATGTTCTATATTACTAAGAACATAAGAAATATTCTTCTTTGAATTGAAAATTAAATGACTTGGATAAAATAACACTTAAAAGTGTGTATGCCTATAAAATTAATTTATTCTAAGCAATGACTGCCTGGTTGTTCGGATTTAAGTATCATCCAGAGGCAGCACTAGACCAAAATTCTGACGTTTAAAGCCTTTCTACAACCAAATATTAGTTTGTATAATGGTGAATGAAAACGTAACATCAAGCCTGAATCCTCGAAGAGGCAGACAAAGACATGTAGTATACTTCCACGTTTCACTAGTAACTCCCACTGTGGAATAACTGGTGAGCCTATTGCCTATCAAGGAAAACGTTGCGAGGAAACCAATATTTTTCATTGTGTACAAAAATATTACACAAAAGTGCGTAATAATATTATATATCGATATACATATATATATATATATGTATAAGTATGTATACTGGTCAGCACTGCATACTATGTTTTTAATCCACCTCACTATGAGGTCGACCTGTTTCCAGTAGTGGTATAATAAAAATGTTGGCGGTAATGGATTAAATAAAAAAAATCTCTACAATAATTTAAAACTACGTGCAATAAAAATATATTAGTCGAGAAACTAAGTGGGTCGTTCTAAATTGACCTAAGTACTACAATGTATTTGGTTAAGTTTTTAACCACTCCATATATAACCTAAAATTCGGCAGTAAAATAGCAATTTTTGAGTTAAGAGTATTTGGAACTTTTTCTTGTTATAATGTATTTTGTTTACGTAATATTTATGTTAATATGTAGTTTTAAATGGTTCTGTTAAACCTTCCATGCAATCGAATGTATATTCAGTATAATGGAAGTAAATTTTCCCGTTATATTTTACATACTGTTATATTTGAGTAACGGAAAATGCGAAATTACCGCTTTGACGTGCAGCCAATGAAATCACCATAAGCGATTTAACACGTAATTGGTTAATCTTGTTAATGTGGCTATGAATATTATTAGTTAATTTAAGGTGACCAGGGTTATAGAATAAACCGTGACCGTGGCAGACTTTGAGCTTGAGAGTTTTTGAACTTGGTATTCAATAATGATTTTGTAATTGTGATTTTGCTGAAACTTAAGAACTGTTATATAAGAGGTATAATAAAACAGAAATTCTTGTGTTTGGTAATTTGGTAAAATAAATCAGGTATACTGTTTGTAACCATAAAAAAATTATGTGAGAAATTTAAACGCGTATCTAATAATAATAAACTTGATGCGGTTATGACGTGAGGGGAACGGAAGAACTTATCAAATTTGTTAGAGGAGTATTGATAAAATTTTTCAAACATATAGTGGATATATATATTAAGAACAAACACGATTTTTGAACAAATATACAAATAATTTTATTTTGTTGACCCAGCCCACGAAAACATTGTATATGAAATCCTACGAATATTTCATTGGCTTTAAAAGGTAGTACTCGAATAAAATTCTGACAACTTTAAAAAAGTTATGTTTGTATTATGACATTGTAATTTAAAGTTGATTACGAGATCTATCGCGTAGCAAAGTGCTACGAACTTGCTACGAAATAATCATTTACTCCGCTCGTCCGTGTCCATGTCGCTATTGCGTATTCCGCGAACAATAGACAAACAACTATTGTTTTATTCATTTATTTCGAAAATACTGAAGTCATTTTTGTTACTCTTTTATTACTACTTATGAATTTGATTTTTGTGGTCGACTGTGCTACTAGACATGCACGATGAAAAATTTTCATTTCATAAATTTTTACCAATAGGTACAGAATTGATGCTACTAATATTGAGGAGAAGCATGATTGGACAAGTAATCAATTTACCAGCCAATAATAGAAGCCTATATCCGGTTCAAACATCATACAACTATGCGAGCGATTTACATCTGTATGGCTATTGGTTTAAGGTTTAATACTGCATGTGGTGATCAGGACTGTTGATGACGCTGTCAGGTGGTGAATGACACGGGTGTCATAATATTGCGCATCCGGTTCCTGATTGGCTGGTGGCGATGGCAAAGATAAAGCACCGCCCATCTATGTGACACGCCCAGCGTTACCATCTCACGATCGTTGCTATGTAACCAGGTATTGATTTAATATGCCAAGAGTATATATGCTCTAGAATCATAGGTACATTCAGGAAACTGCTGTTGTGTCAAAATTTTCCCTAACCAATATATGTATATTTAACAAATTTAAATAAACTTTAAATAATATAATACAACATTTAATAAAAAAAAGGCTTACGGAAGAACTTCAGCGCCGCTTTTTAAAAAACCGCTTTCAGAATTTATTATGTATTAATGACATTAAACGGATTTGTTCATATCGCGTTTAAACAATATATATGTATGTATGTATTGAAAACATCAGATGACTAGTAAAACGCTCGTTACTTTAACACAGCTGCGGATTAAAAGCAAACTCTAGTTCCGGTTGTATTCTTTATTTCCGGTATTGTTTTCTTTAAAAGAAATTCGACAAACCAACTGTGCTGTCAACGCCAATCTCTGCTAATGTACGAGTATGCTTCACGTCTATTAATATGATTCCAAGTTTTCATATAATTTCATTTTCGCCCGAACAATTTGAATAATATTTTGAAATTCGTCGTAATTAGTTTCTTTAAACATATGTATTTTATTCCAAAATATTATATCTATGTACGAGTATGTTTTTAAAATCTATGTTAATTATTATATATAGGTACGCAACTCTTCACTCCTATAGATTCCACCCCCCTGCCGGGATTCCCTGCCGAAAGTGTGCTATCGTCTGCCCAGCCAGGGGTCGAACCCATAAATAACCCTACGCACGGCACAAAGGCATAGTGACCGTTATACCAAAGGGGCCTCGGTTGCCATTGTTTAACATTTAATATCATAATACTGAATTTAAAATTTGCCGTAAGTAAAATATTGAAAAAAAGGTTACTGGGTATTTAGTTCAACCACAATATTTCGTCACGGTAGTTTGCCATGTTAAAATAACAACTATTTACTTGTGACACGCCAAAAATTATATATTTATTTTGTTCGCGTAATAAGCACACAAACCATCGAGACGGCCCTAATTGGATCAAGGCTGAAAACTGGAAAAAACGATAAAATACAATAAGCGAGCTAACTCGAAGGACAATAGAATTCTGACCTAAATAAGCCTCAAATTATTCTGGTTTATTAAACATAATAATCGGGTCACGAGTGTACTTTGTTGGGTAAGTTGATGTAAAATGGAATTAAATTGTGGATTATGTATACACGTAACGAGGGCACTATTGTGCTTAATATTATGAGTATAAATACGAAGTAACAACGTTTATCATGTTATCACGTAAAATCTGTAGACCCGTTTTATTTAAATGTTGTATGGAATAGCTCGGATCTTGAAAAGCAGTCCTCATTTCGTGAGATTTGTGTCCATTAAAAAGCTGATGATATGACAGCTCGAATCCTAGGAAGGGCTAATCATGGGATTATTTTAATTGAACCCTACGATAATGTAACAATTGATGACATACTTTACGGTAATTTAAAATTTTGGTGAACCGAAGTCGTAGGTCACAAGTAGTTAAAAATATAACAGCGCGGGTTTACGATAAATTATATTTACGATGTTTTTAAACTTTAACGATTGGGGTAACGTGAAATGTACCTAACTATTTAACCATATTTTTATAGTTTAACAGGTCTATAATAGTGCTAATAATTAAAAGTAAGGACTTTGTAAAATTTCGCTTATTATATTTAGAATTCGGCGGATTCATGGTTTCTTTAAAAATGTAGAAAGAAATGTACGAAAGCGATGGAAAGTGCCTATTCAATTTTCTTTGAACAATTCCAGGTTATACGAGTCGGGAAAGATGGACGCCGGCAGAGAGTTCCACTCCTTCGCAGTTAGTAGCAAAAACGATTTAGCGAATCACTTTGTCCTACTTATAGGAGTGTCTACCAGATGGGGATGGTAGGCTGCGGTACGTCTTGACGTCCGGTTTTTCATCCGAAATAGAGATCGTAGCCGAAACCTGAGTAATAGGTAAGCCAATGTTATTTGACACTTTACGAAAACTGACTTTGTGACTTCTATCGGACATTTTTATTTTCTTTAGCAATTTATTCTTATACTTACATATGGGGTAATGAGTGGTCTTAGCATCTTAGTATAAACAACAAGAATGGTTTTATAATCTCTAACAAATCTTGTACGATTATAAATTTGGTAAAATATTACCTATATTTTTTGATAACTTTTTTACAGACCATCCTTTTTAGGACGATCTGTATTTAGTTATTTATAATTCTTTTGGATTATAAACAAATTGAGCATAAAAACATCTAACGTTACTTCCGTTCAAAAAAATCACAGTTACTCTGGTGGCACGCGTAAAGAAAATCGTTTCGAAAATATGTATATGGTAAACCTGTGCTAGCCTAATTCATTACAGTTTCTCGATACTTGGCAAACAATTAGGTACTACAGAGGTGCTCTGTGAAGAATTTAAATTGTATATGAACAAACTTGCTTTGAAATAACTAAGATCAGTCAATTGCTCCAATCGACTTCCTCATGATTACGACACACGATGCGCGGTTTTAAAACTAGGCACAGAAATTAAGTCTGAAAGTTCTCCGTAGTATGCACTAGATCTTGTCATAATTGATTCACATATTTTTGGCACTCTGGATATCTTTTTACTGGATAAAAATTTTTAGACCCATGAACCGGTAAAAACGCCTTTAGAGAATTCACTAGTCCATCTCCAGGAATTCTATAGCAGAGGTGCTAATAAATTACCATTAAAGTGACAAAATTGCATCGACAATAAGAACAAATGATTCATTACGAACATTAAATATTAAGTTACATTACATAAAATAAATATTAAGTTGACTGCCTCGTTGGTCGAGTGGTTGTAAGCGCCACTGCCGATCGGAAGGTCCTGGGTTCAAATCCCGGGTCGAGTACTATTGGATTTTTCTAATTTAGAATTACTAGTAGTGAATCGGAGTCTGGCTTAGTGACCAGTGTATGGCAATAGGCTCACCATCTATTGCATTGTGGGACTTAAACGTAACTGGTGAAACGTGGGGATGTACTACACTCCTCTGCCTACCCCTTCGGGGATTACAGGCGTGATGTCACGTTTAAATATTAAGTTAAGTTCTTATTTAAAGCCAATTTCATAGGGACATTATAAATGTTTGAGTAGAACGTAGTGTGGTCAGTAACTGGCACAGCCACTAACGTCACCGATAGCCCGACCGCTGATTTTTAATGAAATTCCTCCGTTGTGTTCGAAGGCTGCGTAATGAGGTTTAATATTCTGCTGTAAAAAGTGCTCGTCGTGTAAAACTAATCGTAGCACTAATATATTAATATTCAAATTATTGAACACTGAAAATAGATGACCATACGTCGATTACAAAATTGAAAACCATGGCTTAAGAAGCACGACTGGTTCCATACAGTAAATATTAATCCACGTATAGGTAATGGTATAAATATTCATGTTTTGTATGTGTATGCTAAAAAAATAAGAACGCACGACAAAGTTCGTGACAAACTGGCGTGTAAATGCAACGACCATAGCCAATCGCCGATTAATCTTGAAGTCAACCATATTTCTTATGCGTTAAGACAGAAAATAGAAAAATAACTTATGTAAGCACCATTTTTTATCCGTAGAAAGTGGCTAGACGAAGTAAACATCGTTTATGACGTTTGCCCTACATATTTCTAGGATTTATCGAGGGAACCTAGTATGTACTTAAGTTTTATGTATTAATTTTCCTTAATAACATAGCTAGACTGACGTGGCGTTGCGGTTTCTAATTGCGACGTACATTTTTTAATGGCTGTAATTAGAGTTCGTCTTTAGACGGGTACAATGCGAATTATAAAAAATATTAAATTGATTAATTGTTATAAGAACGACTGCGAGTAATTTCTGTTCAACAACAGGCCACTTGACTAACAGGCGCAAAATAAAGTAGGCACGTAGATACGTCTGGTCTGGACCATTAGCAATATTCAGAAAGCTAAGTAGATTTATCGTTGAGAAAAAGAGGTCAGTGTGTAAAATTACTTTCAGTTCCACCGATATTTTAATGTTTGCTTTTAAAACGCAAGTCTAGAAAATGACAGTTCTGACAATTTTCCAGAAGTGTAGAATAACTAGAGTTATTGTTAGGTGATTCCAACTAATAGTTTCTGCACACTAATTTTTATTTACTGTTTCCTGTTTTAGTGCCAATAAACTATCATTAAGTATCATAAATAAATTAATAGATTTATTTATTAAAAGATTTCGAATTAACCTTTGTCATGTCATTAAGATTTTATGTTTTGAGTGCAATCGATACAAATGTTAATACAAGAATGGATCCAGATCCTTCAGAATTTACCATAAAAGTTCTGACGGGTTTGATGATGGTATATTCGTATTCAAAAGACTTAAAATAGGCTATTAAATATAATTTAATATGGAAAAATGAAACTCATATACACAATGGATTTTTGAGTTATGTAATGTAAACAGTTATACCGATGTGGCATGTATTATAGCCAAATACAATTTTATATACATTCTTCGTGTTCCTTTTTCTTTTATCTTTTTAAAAGTTCTTGTTCATGTTCTTCTAATTCGTTTTCATCGGACGCTACCAAGTAAGATGTCACTGTTATCACCTTCCCAGTTTTTTGATTTCTTTTTTTTCTTCCTTTTTGGTTCATATTCATTATCTTCTGTGTTAGTAAATGGAGCTTCTACGACATCGTCTACTTCTTGTTTGAGCTTCTTCTTCTTTTTTAATGTTAAAGAATTACCTTCGTGATCACTGTTTTCTTTATAATGAACTTGCATATGAGTTACATTATTGTAACTAATTTCTTTTTCTTTGGCAATTTTATTTGCCTTTTTTTTCTTTTTATGACCTTTTTCTATCGAAACTTCTGATTCATTGAAATTTACGTCAGATCCTTTTTTATGTTTTTTCTTCTTAGTAACATCATTCGATACATTTTCGTCGGCAACAGTACTCGATTCTTTATCATTGCTTTCTAAGATATTTTTATTCTTTCTTTTCTTCTTTTTAGTACTACGAATCTCAATTTCTTCAGAAATAACACTATTTTCATTATGTACACTATCCGTTTCAGATCTTATGTTTCTTACACCTTTTTCTGATGTATTTTTGTGAGAATGTGTTTCTCCATTAGCAGTTCTATATTCACGATTAACAGCTGTATCTAAATCAGCTGGGTCTCTATCAAGAACTGCCAAAAAGAAACCTGTTGTTAAATCCTTGTCAGGTCTGGCATATAAACATCTTGTACCTATACTTCCATACATTGCCGATCCAAAGTTGTTCCAATTCCCTTTTAGCATTTCTTTAACATCCTGTACTCTCCACTTAGTGCGAGAATTTCTAACCACATTAGTAATTACCCTCTCATTTTCTTCAGGGAACAATGAACAAGTGCTATATACGATTCTTTTAGCTTTCGGAAAAGCATTCATCGCGTGCTTTAAGAATTTCTCTTGGAGAGAAGTAAGCTTAGCCAGCCTAGTATCTTCTATGTAATTGTGCACGCTAAATTCCATTCCTGGAAAAGTAAAAACACTATTTTATTAGATCTTAATTTGTCTAAGATGTGAAACCTAATAAGATATGAAAAAATGTCTGACCTGATCCAGAACAACTCGGATCCAAGAGAATATACTCCACATCGCTATATTCTCCCCTCTTTATTTCAAGTGCATCTCTGTGAATTAACTCTACACATTTGCATCCAGTTTTATCAACGAAATTTGTCAAAGTTTGGAATCTTTTCTCATTCCTTTCTACTGCATAGAGTTTACCCTAGAACCATAGAGTTAAAGTTTAGGTCAATTTATAAGGCCACTAATTAAATTAAACATAGTAAAAAACAGTATGACTTATTAACATTTTACACACTGAGTTGGAAACCAATTTAAGCTGCAAGTGCCTTGTTGATGTCAATATCTTTTAATACCATTCATACTGAGAATTGATTAACACTCTCAATCATGACTGTGGACTATGGCCTTAAACCTCTCATTATGAGAGAACCATATTCCAACAGTGGAATGATAAATAGGTCAATTAAATTTTTTTTTTATTTTTTACTGTCAATCAGACTACCTGGAGATTCTTATAGTAATACTTTATTCTGAATTACCTCATTTTTGATATAAGCTGCTGCTTGCGTAGTTTTCATGCCAGGTGCAGCGCACATGTCCAATACAACACTCCCTGCAGGTGGTGCTAGTAAATGTACTGCCAACGCTGTAGCCTAGAAAAAATGACAGACATTGTATAGTTATATTTATGATTATAATCATGGAGCTGATGGAAAATGTAACATGAAAATATTATAAAAATTTATATGCTCTTAATATTCCGCTTGTCTGAAAGAAGCAATAGAAAAGTGTGCTAAATAGACAATTAACGACTATAAATAATAATAATATTCGACCCATTAATCATTCCACTGTTGGAATATGAGTCTTCTCTCATACTGACAGGGCTATAGTCATAGTCTGCCATGCTGGCCAAGTGCGGGTTGATAGAGTTAACACACCTCAGAATATTTTGTTTTATAAATTCTAAGGTTTCCTCAGGATGTTTTTCTTCACCATTAGCAAGTGATATTTAAACATAAAACACACTTTTGTTAAGAGGTGCGTGCCATGGATTTGAACCCAACACCCCTGGAGTGAGAGGCTGAATTCTTAACCACTAGGCAGGCTATAACAGCTGATTAATGATTATGATTCATTTTTTCAGTGTGGATGAATTTATGACAATTGGTGTAATGAAGAACTAGTGACGTAGGGACTTAAACAAATGTCTTTTAAGCACTTATGGAAAATGCTCAAAACATTAGTATCTTTTTGCAAATTGTTTTATTAGATGATTTAGGATTCTTCCAATTTTTAAGAATTCTAACAATGTGTCTTATAGTAGCTATTTAACATATATAATATATTTTACCTAATAAAATCTCTATTCAAATTGTTATGTTAATTTTAAGTTGATAAACATACATATTACATAAATATTTCATAGACAACTATGAATATACTGGAAAGGGTCCTACCTTATCTTGTAATATGATCTTATTCTCCAAATAGAGTTCATGTTCATGCAATTTAGTTCCATGAGGAAACACAAAGATGGTCTTCACATGGTAGTCTTGGGTGAAGTCATAATCTGTAAGATCCTGTATTTGTTTAAGGTAGTCATCGTAGGAGCCGGAAGTGCATCTTATGAACCTGTAGCCCTCATCTTTAAAAAATCTGATGGCATCTGAGGTTGTGAAAAGGTTTGTATTGATGCGGACATATCGTGGTCTAAGGGTGACTGTCAACAAAATAAATGCAAATCAGATATGAAAATGGAAAGGCAATTATATTATATAATGTGCCACTAGAATTAATATTCATTTTGCTTACTATACAAAGCTGAACTTTAGAGGTTCAATGACAATGAAAAACTATTTACAATGTGCTAAACAACAAAATATTTCAAATAATTTATTGGCACTGTGTTTTGATAGATTATCAATAGCTTGTATTTTTTAGTGACTGTGGCATTACCTATGCCTTAAGTTACATACATATGTATACTGTAGTTATAAACATTATCATCAGCTAATTGTAGTCACATAATCTTTGTTGAAGGCCTGTACAGGTGGTAAGAAAACATAACATTGCATTGACATCAAGACTTATAATACCTCATCTAATACAGTAATATTGTTTAAAAAATGGAAAATATAAAATAGTAAATAACAATAAAGAGGACAATATCAGAACAAATATGGGAATAAAATAAGAACATACATACTCATAATATCAAAGCTCATAAATTAATTGAAAAAATTTTGGTTGATGTCAGTATGGGGGCTATATATTATTTTTATAATCATATGTGACATTGATAATTAATATTTTTGATAAGTGACATTGATAATTAGTATTTTTAATAAGTGACACTAATAAACAGCACTTTAAAAATGACAGTTTCATATGTTCCCAACATAGATGTTATGACAAGTATTCTGTAAAGGTACACCAGGTGTGATCAGGATCTAATGGAAAGACTTCTTTTTATAATACTCGATGTATATATTCACCCTGCTTTCCAAGTTCTTTATCCCAGGTTAAGTAGCTAATCCCAATGATACTGTTGACAATAAAAATGTTTAAAAAGAATATCTAGATAAGTTAAACATCTAACCACATCATTAATAACACAAACTAAAGTGGAATAAGCTTCTAAATATGACCTGTGCTCAACAAACCATTCAGAGCTCGCAGTCATTAGTATTGCAGGAAATACAGAACTAATAGAAAATTATAAATAAAATTAAAAGACTTGTTCAACTTTATTTACTTTTAAGCAAACTACTACAGCATCAAAGCATTACATCACACATTGGTTTTCAAGTTACTGAAATAATTCATTATAATTTAACAACAATACTTTAGGATAAAAGCACAAACGGAATGTAAACATTACAAATGAATAATTAATCTTGTTTTGCGTTTAACAGTCTCTTTTCCGCTTGTGTTGGTGGAGTGGAATTGTATGAGTGTTGATCAATTTCATTTCCTTGTTCATCATACTCTGTCTCATGATATGCTTTATACGCATATGCACATATAATGATGTTCACAACAACAACAGCGGCAACAACAGACCACACTGTTACTAAAAACTTATCAACAGGGTAGTATTCTGTGAGAATGTGGCGCATGCCGAAAAACGCAACAAATGGTAGTGTGAACATTGCGACACTGTACAAAAAAAGATTTGCCAGTGCTAGCGCGGCCAAACGGCTCTGCTTCGGTATGAGAGGCCCCTCATTATTGTCAGCCATTGCAGTCTTTTAAACGCAGTATTATATCTGAAAAAAGAGACAGGACATTACCTTCAGTCTTCAATTCGTCTTCGTGGTCATTTGTGTATTTTTCGAATTGTTCTCTGTAAGATAGTATTGTTTGTTCTGGTTTACTAAAGCCCGGAAGTGCTTTTTTGCCAAACAGCAATTCTGCTGTCAAAATTTTCGCAAGCCACGGATCTAGACGAGATTCTTTTTTCAAAATTTCAGATGATTCAAATATTTTATCAATGTGAGCAGCATGTTTCACTGTCTCTGTTATAAGTGCAAAAAGCACGTTAGTTCTCTGCAAATATATTGGCAATGTTATAATGTATGTGAGGGTATTTTTATACGAATTTTTATTTTTAAATTAACACAGACACTTACAAAGTGACGAAGTTTGTTATCGTACAACAATGTTTTGACGCTCCCGCCTTCAGTAGAAACTATCTTGAAAATGTTTGCTGCAACTTTGTAATGTCTTGGAACTTTGACTGAGTGTTCGAACATTTTTTAGTAATGTTTAGATCATAAAAAATATTTCATTGCAATAACAGTCTCGAAAACGTTACTCAATGTTCATCACGAGACAAATGTCAATAAATCGTGCTTTATAGGTTAGTCTACGTTCACAATTATACGGCGGTAACTCGCTATTCTATATTTTTTTTCGTCAAAAATATTTACAGTCACTAATAAAATTTTTAATAAAACTGTTAAGGGAAAATTTATTTCAGCTGATTTTATTTTTGAAGTAATGTGCGTTTTACTTATGATTATGGTATAACAAAAATGACAAAATCAACACATCACTAACCTATCCCATAAACAAGCTATTTACTTTTTCTAAGTGAGTTTTTCCTACTTGCAGTGGATAGTTGCACGTAATCTTTATTCTTTATTTACAATTTGTGAGTACCATATTTGAGTGAATCAATTAATTTGGTGTGCTTAAACAAAATATGTAAACATTCTTTGAAGAGGTAATGAAATAAATTGAATACGTACAGTGTAGTAACATGTTGTTTGTGTAATATCATTGACAGTTTCATTTCGAATGGCGATTTGCCCCCCAATCAAAATACTAGGAAATGCTATGATTCAACGCCGAGGTTTAAATATCGGTGACTAACGCGGTATGGGTGGTGTTTTCAGTTGAAAGCGACGGTGGGGTCGCTATGTGAGGAGTGAAAGGCGATAAAATGCATCGAGGGTAATCGGAGTAAATAGGCAGTATTGTATCAAAACAATGGTTCCAGCACCGAGTTGTCCGTTTACGTGGGACTACTGGACGTCCTCACCGTCCGACTATGTGGAGTTGACGTGTTTGATGCCCAACTCCGTATACATTCCCGTGACGGTGAGCTGGGATGCGACTCTGCAAGATGTCAAGGAGGTTAGTGTTAGACGGGCTGCCCCGCATGAGTCACACATTTCGCCAACACATTGTTTCCTCCGCACTCTAGAGAACTGGGTCAAACTATTGTGTAATGTGTGCACAGATAAGCGAGTCTTATTTTTTAGAAAGTAGAACATTTTGTTTACAAATGAACATGTCACTAGCAAGCAATTATGTTTGTAATGTTTTTAGGCAATATCTAATTGTTCTATCATCTGTAATAGCTCTATTATGATTATTTTTAATTAACCACAGATTGAATAAAAGGTACATAGAACATTTGTTTTGAAGAATACATGTTGCATTCAAACACATGTAACATGATTAACACAACATATACCAAATCACACAATTTTATTATGACAGACAATTTTTTATTTTTATTTTTTATATAAGGACTACAGTCATTTGGGCCTACTCCAATGAACATTACCATCTGTGAACAAAACTAGTTATGCATACATTCATTTAATATTTACAGAAATGTTTTTTGAACTTTACAGTAAAAATGCTCATGTTCTTTTTTATACTTATAAGGGCCATTTGAGTTGATAAAAAAGATATGTTATGTTGTATGGTAATATGATGTGTTTTCCTCACAGGCTCTTTCTATACAAAAGAGCATTTGAGGACAACACAACATATCTCTATTGATTGTAATATTACATTTTATAATTAAATATCTTATATTATATTGAAGCCTTATACAGCTACATGAGAGACCACAAAACACACATTACAATGTGTACCCAAATAGTATGCCTGTTAACTATGGATAGTTTTAAGACATGCAGAACAAGCATTTCCTATTAGAATATAGGTATACTAAGATAGATGGTCCAGTTTTAAATAGAACTGTAATCATATTTGGACCTGACTGAAGATTAAGGTGAAACAGCTAATTAGGTTAGACCCCTTATATTTCTCCTATATTAAGAAGAAAATTCCTAGCTATTTATATATTTCAAGATAATCAATTATTATATATGTTTTTGTATTAAGTTAAGATTTCATTCATATTAATTTAACCACTGGAATTTGTTACTGGAAATTCTATATTAGGACTAAAGACATCATTTGTCACCATAGCTTGTCCTTTGTTTAATGTTCATATTATAGGAATAGCACAGCACTATTTATAGTTATTAATATATTGTTATGCTTGTTCACTCTTTGAGTAAGCAGAGAGCTCCAAATTCTAAATAGATCAAGTATTCATATAAATATATACAATAACGAATTGACATATTTTATGTTTTGCTATTTGAGAAGAACTTTGCTTAATAAACAATTGATCCATCACACATTTTATTTTACTTTAAAAACTTTACAAAACTTAAAACAATGGACATCTTTAAGATTTTGAATGTGAAACTAAATAATTATTATTCATTAGCATATATTGAAGGGGCTAACTTGTTACACAACGTATAAAAAGGAGTTAATTACAAAAAATTAATAATCAACCCATTTGTCATTCCACTGTTGGAATATGGATCTCCTCTCATATTGAGGGGGTTAAGGCCACACTGGCCAAGTGCAGGTTGGCAGACTTCACACACCATAGATTTTTTTTTTTTGTGAATTCTAAGGCGTGCAGGTTTGCTCACGATGTTTTCCTTCACTGTTAGCAAGTTATATTTAAACTTAAAACACACTATTGTAAAGAGGTGCACGCCATGGATTTGAACCCAGCACCCCCGAATG
>DWJK01002200.1:0-15072 GCA_018248815.1 Croniades pieria auraria
CGTGCCATTGGAGAGGCCTATGTCCAGCAGTGGACGGGAGCAGGCTGATGATGATGATGATGATGATGATGATGTTTCATGATTGTTACCTCAATGTAGAAACCAACTTAATTCTCGGACCATCGTATAATGCGGGAGGGGCAAAGAGAGGGGGGGAGAGGAGGGAATGAGGGTGCGAGAGGGGGGAGGAGGAAAGGGGGAAGGGGGTCGTGTCCAGCAGTGGACATCGAATCGCTGACGAAGAAAGGAGTCTGATGCTAAATTGAATCCACCTAATGAGCAAATTGATTGACGATCATAAACTTACCCATTAGCATTTCTGGTATCGCATGTCAATATACAGTAGCTATGTATATAGTAACTGCGAGGAATTCTCGAACAGAGCTGATAGAATCTAAGATACCTTTATGATTAGAAGGCTTGCAATCAGATAGCGGTTATGAAATTTCCATAATATCGCTCGTCCGCACAAAGTCACTCATTAGTTACTCTGATCCGTTTACCGCGCGCACATTTCCGCCTTTAGATATCAAATTGAACCGTTACGTCAGATCACCGTCTGTGGCCTAATTCGGATACACTCACCATATTCACAACAGTACGACATTAAGAGCGAGTGGGTACCAAAATCCATTACTGCTATTTATATCTGGGTGCAAAGCTGAAGGAGAAACCTTGATAGGAATATATTACAATAAGTCTAGTTAGGCAACATCGCACTCCTATTACATAGCGACAATTAGTGCCAAATGTATTTAATTAAAAGCTAAATGTATTTAAGTTTTGTATAGGCAAATGTATTTAAGATATGTATCTAAGTATAGCCAAATGTATTTAAGATATGTATCTAAGCGTAGCCAAATATATTTAAGATAATAATATGTATCTAAGTATAGCCAAATGTATTTAAGATATGTATCTAAGTATAGCCAAATGTATTTAAGATATGCATCTAAGCGTAGCCAAATGTATTTAAGATATGTATCTAAGTATAGCCAAATATATTTAAGATATGTATCTAAGTATAGCCAAATGTATTTAAGGTATGTATCTAAGTATAACCAAATGTATTTAAGATATGCATCTAAGTATAGCCAAATGTATTTAAGGTATGTATCTAAGTATAACCGAATGTATTTAGGATATGTATCTAAGTACAGCCAAATGTATTTAAGTTAGCCGTTTAATGTTCGGCTGTTGTCCATAGGACCAACCATATACTTAAATAATAATTATTATACTTAAATAAAAATCATAATAATTATTATTTATGTGTATATATGGTTGTACCTATGGACAACAGGCGAACATTAAACAGCTAATATTAATTGACTTAGTGCCTTAATAAGAAATACAAAAATTCAATAGCCTTATTAGGGGAATGTGTGACTTTTAAAGGTCTAAGACTTAAGATTTAAATATCATTTTTTGTAATGGTAAAGGAAAATTTCGACAGGTAAGTTGCGCGGCTTAGGATTCTTCATAATATTCTTTAACTTGTGTGAAATCTGTCAAAGCGCACTTGGCTTTAAAATTACAAATCAATAGGAAG
This sequence comes from Croniades pieria auraria, assembly GCA_018248815.1. NCBI lineage: Eukaryota > Metazoa > Arthropoda > Insecta > Lepidoptera > Hesperiidae > Croniades > Croniades pieria. The sequence goes on from DWJK01002200.1 coordinate 1,553, forward strand.
TCTGATTAAATGTCTAGTAAAAAACCTTACCAAAATATAAATCAAAAATTTCTGGCTGTAGAGAACGACAGCTCTGGATACGTTTTTTGTATTAAGCGCCTCAGTGATCCGATTACGATATTCAATGTTATCAGTTTGAGAACATTCTAGAAATATCCATTATTATATCTTCATGAATACTAACTTCATCTTGTCATTGCATAAACAGTGTAACAGACGTAGACTATCCGGGCGTATCTGAATCACGTTCAGACTGACACAGATAGCCATTACGTATGAATGTGTCTGTCGGATAGTATGTCTCCACAGAGCAACAGATATTTAAAGATACCTATTAGCACACCGATAACAGTTGGAGTGGAGTTCTGGAGTGGAGACCGCGTCTTGATAAACGTAGCGTAGGTCGCCCTTCAGCTAGGTGGAGTGACGATATGCGCAAAGTGACTAGCAGCAGTTGGATGCGAAGAACCGAAGATCGAGTTCTGGCGTGCTATTGGAGAGACCTATGTCCAGCAGTGGACGGAAATAGACTGATAATGAATGAATGAAAAATTAGTACACGCTCGGAAACTTCACTCATTTCAACCTTTAAGCTGTACCATAAAAGAAAATATCTCAAACATCTCCACCACACAATAGTTCAGCTCAAATATGCCAAATTTAACGGAAATTATTTTAATGTATAAGAATCCTTTATAATCAAAATTTTAGGCATCCAGGACCCTCTCCTCTCTCCCAAATCGTTAAAATAATTCATATATCATAAATTATATAAATGTAGAGTATAAATTATGGAAATGTAAGTGTGTTATTAAATTCACTGGAACACTGTTACGTACTGCATCATGAAGTTATGTCTATCATGTAAAATATAAGTAAAAAATCTCGATTTGAAATCGTTTCGAAATCCTTGTAACGGCGCATCGTTCAATTTTCGATAATACACCGTTTATTGAAAGTCCTTGTTACGACAGCGTCCACGTTTTATTAAAACGTTACAGGCGCTCCGACCGCAAAATAATCAGCAAATCGAACTATCCAGCCAGCGCAGACCGAAGTTGCATAGAGAATCGGTATTAATTCGCATTGAAAATTGCGCGTTTACCGGTATTACTTTTGAATCGTTCAATCATTACGGTGCCACGCCGATTTAGTAATCATTTATTTTTATTCAAATATCACCTGTGTCGTAATTAGTTTTAACTCGTTACATTACAAACTACGCAAATTTTCTTAATTCAATGTTATATGTGTTTATGTGTTTCAGGCCTATAGAGAGGCCTATGTCCAGCAGTGGACTGAAATAGGCTGATGATGATGATGTGTTTCAGCATACTGTTGGTAATACACATTTTAGTAATGGAAGTCGGTAATGAGGAAACCCGTTTCTCTGTTCGTTTCTCGTTGACAGTGGCACTCTGTGACTCAGAAATAAGCGTAAGCATTTGCATAATATTGATACGTCAGCGATACGGATCCTCAGAGCTCATTAACGTAATTGATCGGCTTTCCGCTAGTCCAGAATCAATCGCACGTCCCATCCATTGATTTGCATTAATTACCGTACCGAATGTCACATATCGTCAATGTTCTCATAAAGCAAATGGTTATTTTGATGGACTCTCCGTTTGATTATAAACGATCGCTGTCGATATATTAAACTGAATCGAAAAGCTTTTAGCGAAGCAAACAGTTAGCGAAAGCTGAATTGCCTGAACGTAAAAGAAGACGTGAGTAAACCTGAAATATTCTGCTCGCTGCTCTACAAAAATATTATATTGAACTGTGAGGTACATGAGAAATTAAAAACGTTAGCTACGGTTACAATGAAAAGAATGGTTTTAATCAATTTAAAACAGCTTTAAAAGCATTTAGAAGAGATTGTCTGAACGTAACCGGGCGGATATTCGGGATTGTGATGACGTCGGTCGGCCAGTCAGACGTCAAAAACTATAACAGCCGGTATTATGACATACAATGGGGCTTCCTCGTAGAGCATTAATTTTGTAACAAAGCACGTGAAGTGATTTCTAGACTGGCATATACGAAACCTTATTCAAAGCCGAATGAAAATTATTTACATGAGATAGTTTCTATTTACGTAATTTAATTTAACTTCGGTATAATTTTATACGTTAACACAAATGACTCATGATTTTATTTGTCATTCTTTTATCACACATTTCACATGTCACACTATTATCGATGTATTTATATACATATTTAATTATAGAGAATTATTATAACGTATGTTCGAATTGACATTATGTTATATTTATTGGTAAAAAAAAATGATGACTGCGCAAATCATTTCGCCGTATCGTATATTGTTTTCTCATCTGTACGGATTCGGTTTTCCATTAAAATATTTTCGCATTGAATGGAATGAGCGACGGCATGGAATCGGTTGCCAAAAAGATAATACAAACTCTATCTCATGCACCGCACAATACAGAAATCCCAACCTGCAAAGTAAATGCACCTTCAAAAGAGGCGAGTAGCAATCTAGCGGGGAATAATTTTTCCGTGCGATTGCGATGCGATATTTTGGCGCATCGTTCGACAAATAGCCGCCGTCGTAGTCCGCAGGGCGGTGCGCTGACTCTACATTTTCTACCTCCGCTATACTCGCAGGCACACTCTAAAAAATGTCGAGATTGGCGAGCACACCGGCGAAGCCTTGGGGTGTCGGCCGCCGATTCGCCGTGTTGCAACACGGAGATTGTGCCGTCTGTTTTGTTTGCCTCTTACCATCTTATTTCCGTACAGAAAAATTGTATGAACGCGAAATTGTTGTTTGCAAATTGTTTCAAATATTGCACCTTACCTACTTTCTAAGCTTACCATTTGCACGAGAAAATGAAAAAGTTTCGAACAGCAGTGGTCCTCTTGTCCTTCACGCGGAGACAATATTATAAAGCGATATAAATCAAATAAAAATCGGTGCTATCTATGTAGTAGTTAAAAAGCTCATTCTCATTCCTGAAAACGTTTCCTAACTTAATAAACGACAAGAGTGGGAAGCTTCGCGTGAAAGTTGAGAGCGTATGCTATCTCATGCAAATTACGGCAGATTTATCATAAGACGTCTCCGTAATTGCGACGTGAGGAGATATGGCGGGAGCGCTTAAAGCCAGTCTCCAGAAAAAAAGGCAATTAAAGGGATAAACTGGAGCAGTTAGGTCGGGCGTCACGCTCGCGATATCTCGAGAGAGGCGAAGAAGCGCGGGCGCGCGCTCCGTGCCCGCTCGTCCCGCAAGTAGACATAAAACCGCACACGAATTTTACAGAATATAATTATCCTCAAAAACATTTTTTTTTTATTTACAAACATTATCAAAGTAAACAAGACATACAGTTTAATTAAATAAAAACAAATTTTATCGAGATTAAAAATTTCTATACGTATTTACATACATAAAAATATTTTTTTATACATATGTACGTAATTGTATTCGTAAAACACCAATTCTACATGCACATAAATTGAAGAAAATAAAACAAAATTAAAAATATTGTAACATAATTTCGCTTTTAGTATAAACACCGTAGTAGTCCGGCAACCACGATTAAATCACCAATTCAAACTATCCACATTAAGCGGATATCTGACTGTGCGTTACATTTAGTGAGCATTAAGTTAAACTACTGATTTAATATATATATCGTGGCTTAAGCCCCGCGCAACACGCAAAGGGCGTGGAGCAATATCATAGACTACAGACTGGAGACGGAGCAGAACATCCGCCGCGACGCTATTGCACTTGACGCCTTAGGCTCGGCGCGTACAAGGTAGTGAAAACGCGCATGGTGAGCTTGCGTTACCAATTGTGTTTTAGCAAAGGAACTATAAAATTTATTTGTTTTTAATAATCTTCTTGTAATCAGCACGTAATGTCACATTATTGTGTAATCGAATTATCCAACCAGTAATTAGTACTGAGCAATCGTTAAACCAAACATCAGTCTAAATTCTACAAATGGGAAAGTAGGTTAATCCACTCTATGATATGCAGAAGGCCGGTACATAAATTCAAACTTAGAAAGAGATAGGTAACTGACGTAACGAAAATCGGTAGAGGCGGCGTCAGTTCGAATAGTGTATATTGAACCTAAAACCAGCTAGTAGCAATACAGTTATTTGATTTAAGGCGGCTGTGTACCCCCGCCTTCCGCTGGATTGTGTTTGTCCTGGTTTGGCAGATGTCAAAGTTGTATGTTTTGAAACAAAGCGTCGGTTTTGTTTGCCGTGTTTGTTCTCAGATATTAAGTTTCCTAGGAGATATATATTTCCGTTGTCACAAGTACACACACTAGCTGCGATCGGCTACACTGTCAACGTAATCAGCGCGTAAGGTTATGTAAACTTAAATTTCGATACGTTTTTTCTTCAATATATTTTATACAGATTATATTAGAAATCGTATATAAAAAACACAACATATCTAAACATCACAAAGCACGCTTTTATATGAGAGTAAAAGTTTTCACGCAGCTTACATTCCGTACTGTTCACACGACGATAAATCATTAATGTATGTAGAACTTCAAAATTGACAGCTAACAGAGTTATTCGCGGAACATTCCATAAAATAGTGGACTGGGTGTATTAACATTTCATACATAGTAGCGAAGCCGGTTAGTTTTTGTGTCGTGAGGCACGGCGTGTTGTTACTTTGTGTCGTCCAGTTTTAGCTTGTGTAGGTGCGACATTAAACTCCATGGGGAAGTGCCGCTGATATAGAACGTTCTCATAGATTCTCATGTTACAAAAGAGAACAGTGCGTGTGCCCGTGTATCAAGAATCGTTGTAGATACCCACAACGCTATAGGTCTTCCTTATTTGAAAAATGAAAACTGAGCATTGTTAGCGATACACCCGTACGCGCACACCTATTTTATGATTTACCAGTTAGTTTATTACAATGTGTCTTGTTTTTAAGAATAAAAAACGATAACATGATTTAAAATATACAATTTTTCTATGCAAATTATAAGAACTAAAGGGCTACATTTTAAAAGCAATATTGCGCACTTAAAACTTATGTATTACCGTCGTGCAAAAACTACGTAGTATATAAAATATGTGTAGCAATGAGTTATTAATCATTTAACTCATTTATTAAGTTAGGTTCCAACTCAAACATATTTCATATAGCGGGTGTCAATAGGGATGTCGTCCGCGGCGTGCCCGCAGTGCTGATGAGACGGTAACTTACTCGACGACCCATCATGTGCGATGACATGCCATTACCCAACGGACTTACTCCACTAATATGTTCCCGAACGTAACTAACTATACGGCTTGACGAGTATTAATACTTGACGTGTCTTAAGTAAGAAATAGACCGCTTTCAATCGTCTCTATATCTTTAAAATACCTGAAATAATACGCTAATTAAAATGTATTAAGTTTTGTAACTTTATAACATACATTCAGATAACTTTAAGCTCTTCACGGCTAACGGAATCAATAATGGGATGGGATTGATAACGGAATGGGATACAAAGGGCCTTTTGCCTTTCATTTTAATTTCAGATTAAGCAATGCACCTATAAGTACAATATCTTCCATTTAAGAAAGCGACAAATATTCTATATAACGATCACAATACACGACTTATTTTTTAAAATATTCAATGAAATGGAAATGATTAAGGCAAAAATCTATGACAATATGTGTAAATGTGACTTCGCCAGTATCTTTCTTATTCGAGTTGTCTCAAACGTATTACTACTTCGAAGAACTGCAAACGTGGATACTAAAATGCACATGTAGACGGCATAACATACTCTATACCGAAACATAGCTTTTACCGATAATATATACTCATATGAGTTCCTTCACAATGATAATAATTATGTTATTCTCCAAGTTAGATCAAACCGCCGGCATTTTAATCAGCCTCTCGTTTCCTTCTCTCTTCCGATCACATTAGACAACATCGATACAAGCTAGCTTTACCGTAATATAGTAATACCAGTGATAGTTTTGTAGTTAAAATGTGTGAAGCAGTTTTTTTAATTTTCAGTCCTCTTTCACAACATTTGATTACTTTATTTCAATCAAGTCATTACTTACGAAATCAGGGACTCTCCATGTAATTAAATGAGACTTTTATTTACGACTTATGGTTCTATATCTGTTTTTAATTTTAGGCAACAAAAGTAATCGCCGTGCAATGAGCCTTTGAAAAATATTCTTAATGTAGAGTTTTATAATAATCTGCAGGATAGACCACAGGTATTATATCTCCGGGTCTGAATGAGCCTTGTACAGTTATTTATTCAGTTCAGTACGCGCTCCTTTTCTGCTTAAACATGAGTAACGTTATAGACCTCGGGGCGGTATTTCATTCATGTTTTCTCTTCCCAAAAAGCATTCCATATTACGTGAGTTTTTACATGCTATTTTTATTTTCGCGATTTGACATCGCGCTGTATTATATCAAGTTACCGTCAGATTTTCGGATTGAAAGATTGACTTTACGTTTGAATCGAAATTATGCCACCTTGCGACATATATCGCGCAGTTCTCTACAGCAGATAATCCAAGATAATCAATAACAGGCGGTACTTTGCACGACTCTATTCAGAATCTTTAGTATGTAGTTTTAATAATGTAATATTATCAACTATAGAACATGTTTGTTTTACATTAAAAATGCACATACAGATTATTTTCGGCCGGCTTGTCGGCTATCTGAGAAGGGCGCGATCGTTGCTATAATAAATTTTACACACTTTTGTGAAGTCCGGATGTGGGCCTCTAAACTGGGCTCTAAAACCGCCATCGGGTGCGTGCATATTAACTGTTTCATTAACGACTACTATTTACCATTACGCTTAATGAATAGAGAAAAATATGTAGTTTTTTAAAAATAATTAACATGCAATTCGTAAGCATTCATCTGCAAGAAAGCTCATGGAACATCTTCTGCGTTTCTTTTTTAATTTAATGGAGTGCATAATGGATGAAGTCTTACTCTTCAACTCGTATTCTGCAATCGATGCTGACTGCCTTGAACAAAAACGTGTTGGTTTTTGTTTATTTTCGGGTAGCAATGACATATTCATAAGTCAACTACACTTTAAGTAACATAACTGTTAGATTGTAAGATGTCGTCGCATTAGAGCTACGGAAGGTACTAAGAAATGAATAATTTACGTAAGGCTTGCCAGATTGGATTTCAGTTAAGTTTACAACATTTATAACTGTAAAATTATCTAAAATATTTTATTACTCATTTTTTCTATGTAAATTTAATATTATACATACATAATGAGAGCCTTCTGGAAAACACAGCACATCAGCGGTATTTCACACTAACTTGTTAATACCCATAGGGCCGAGTTAGCGTATATATCCACGGTTACTTTTCAACCCAAATTCCAAACCGCGAATTTAATATTTAACCTCACCCTTGTCTAGAGCATTTACCGACCGTTGTATCCCGAAATACTTTCGCTATCTGTAAAGCCTTTGGTTAGGTTTTTTAATCGCCCGGACACCACTTGACGTGTGCCCGTGATGGATGACGGCCTCGTCCGGGTCACGTTTTGTCATTTTATTAATACTTAAATTGGCTGCCAGTGACGCTGGCGAAATACGATGGACTACGTGTGTGAACCAATGTATTGCAGGCAGGCTACTTATGAAGATTCGAATGCAGAACCTTTCGTCCAGATTTCGACTACTACTGAGCCGCTACTGAGCTTATTTCTACACGTCTAGTAGGTTACATAATCTCATCTTTAAATGTTCTTTTTTACACCTTACTGTTCTCCACCCTGATAACAATAGCCGGAAGGTAGAACATTTTGACTAAAATGCTGAACTTAGACAATTAACTAACTTTGAATTATGAAAAGAGAATTATGATTAATGTGGCGTCAATTTAAATCGTAAGCATCAAAATATTTACTATGAAAAAAGCTTAAAAATGTTAATAACCCCTAAAAGATATTCCCCTACAGCTTTTTACTGTGACCATCTGTTAGCGCGCAGTATCGGCGGGGGAACTACGAATTAATTCGAAAGTATTCGGAAGGGTTGACAGGACCAGTCCACACACAAACAGGAGATGAAGTTAGCTGTACCGCGTCGTGTGCGTACGCGATAACGCAACTGATGATTGATATACTCGCGTCTCCGTTCAAACTAATGACAGGGTGAGAGTGTTGACTTTCGAGTTGTTAATTAATAATGCTATTATTTCGCCAGCATGATTACACACTTCGTGACAGCGGCGTAAAACTTGGGACGTGATAATGTGGCAGTCGAAGTAAGAAAAAGCCAGAACGACTTTTGTAGTTATATTTATACCTCAGCATTTCACCTATTATATGGTGAAGTACAGAGTGGGATACTATGACAGATTCATCAGAGGCAGCACCATTTTTTTGTTCTATGCATCTGTCTATAGCTGAACACAGTTTCCTAACATTTTATACCAAGCATCTACATGCGTGCTTAAGAACGCATGCAAGTTTAAAAACACAAATAAATGTGAATAAGGGTATATCAGTAAGTGTAAAACAAAGAAAAATGAATAAACTTAGAATAACTATCTTGGAGTAGATGTGTTCTGGAGTGAGGAGCGCGTCTTGGTAAACGTAGCGTAGGACGCCCTCCAGCTAGGCGGAGTGACGATATACGCAAAGTGGCTGGCAGCGGTTGTATTCGAAGAGCTGAAGATCGAGCTCAGTGGCATGCTATGGGGTCTATGTCCAGCAGTGGATGGGAGTAGGCTGAAAATAAATAAATGAATGAATGAACTATGCGGCTAGCGAATTATTTCAGAGATGCCTGTAACGACCCCAGCAGAAACAACAAAAAATATTTCACCTTTGCATATTTCACGCACGGCGAGTTTAACATCGATATCCACGACTGATAACGTCTCATTACTCACATGTTCCTTCGAGATTCCACTGTTGGACACTTCTTCTTTTAGAATGAGCAGGGATCACACCATATTTTACCACCCAGATCTCTTACTACATACGCTTTAAACTACATAAAACTTCAATTATATTTTAATATATTTCTGGTTATATACTTGCCTTTAGACTAACACCATAACTTTAACGAATAGGTTCTACCAGTCGTTCTGTTTTTGGGCGGATCGGTAGAAAACTCTATTAGGGATTGAGCTGCCCTTTGCAAGCTAGCTTAAGGTACAAATTAAAAAAGAAACTAAAACCGCCATGCTTTTGAATTCAGGTGATATCAGACGATGTTAATGATGTTAATTTCAATCATTATCATCCACTATTTCAGTCCACTCCTGGACGTAGGCCTCCTCCAATGAGCGCCATCGCGGCCTGTCCTCTGCTTGTCGCATCCAGCATCTGCCTGCAGCCTTTGTAAAATTTAATACAGAGATTTAATTCTCAATGCATAACATAAAGCGATCGAGAGCTAAGAACACAAGGTGAAACTGTGTTACGGCGAACTATGAACACCTGATCTGCCTGTTAATGTCTGGTAACTGTACACCGGGGATCATTTCCGCAGTCTGTTCTGACTCGCGGTTATAATTTCTATGAACAGCTATCTATTCTGAATTACTTTATACATATTATCTGAATTACTTTATCAGTAAAGCATAGCCAATCTCTATCATAATACACTTTTTATTACTAAGGCTTTAATTTCCGGCAACTACAAAAATGTGACCGTAGAGAAATGAAATTTTTTTTAACGGTTTTGTTTAGATAAAACCTTATGCTGAATGTAGGGCCGGTTCAGTATCATTAAAAAAATATTATTTTATAAAATAAATAAATTACTGCCTTATCAATATCGAAAAGTATGGAGATAAAAATTGTAAAAAAAAATATAATATTCGACCCATTTGTCATTCCACTGTTGAAATGTAGTCTCCTCTCATACTGAGAGGGTTAAGGCCATAGTCTGCCACGCTGGCCAAGTGCAGGTTGGCAGACTTCACACATCTCAGAAATTTTTTTTCTTTAAATTCTAAGCTGTGCAGGATTCCTCACGATATTTTCCTTCACCGTTAGCAAGTGATATTTAAATTTAATATCGAAAATTTTGTGATTATTATCTAATTATACGGTAAAAATAACGTAACTAATTAACGTAAAAAAACGGTAAAAATCTATAGCGATGTAGGAAAATAATCGTTGACAAAAGTATGTTAGAAATTCATAAAATGTGCGAGAGAAAGCTAAGTTATGGAGGTCCCAACATGATTAAATGCAATTTCTTCACGAAGAATGCTCCGTCGTTCTGTATTAAACTTTTGCTTTGGAAACCTTATCCTAAAGTCTCTTAATGTTCGAGTGATCGTAAAAACATTTAGAGAAATGCAATTACAAAATTAAATTTTTTTAACAAACTTAGACGTCGTAGAAATAGAATACCCCTTTTCACTCACCGAATATGAAATATTTGATAGAGTTCGATGATAGATGATAGAGACTCGTTAGAAAGTAGTATAACGTTTCTCGTTTAAAATCTTCCACAAGTCGTATCTGCATCGCGTCTGCAAGCTCATTGGAATGTGAAAGTTCTGCCACTTTCTCATCTTTGTCAGTATTAAGGTATAATAAATTTAAATCTTAACTAATACATTCTCACAAAGAAGTAACAAATCTAATATTGTCTCCTCTTAAACAGTGAACAGTGTAATGGACGTAGACAACGAACTTAAAAAGAAAGGACTGATAAAAAATATATCGGCAGTAAATCCTAACATCTAGAGTACATCCCATGATGATTTCCATTCCACATTGAATATTCCAAAACTTTCGTAGCCAATCAAAAGAAAAGTGTCAAGCGTGTTAAGAAAAAAACTTAACATAAACTTACGTTTTACTGCTGAACAATACGATGAAAGCAAGTTCGTTTGATAACGATATTCTTCAACGAACACGAACAAAGTAGAAGTTTATTCGATTGCATTATTTTATTCAAACTCGGATTTGTGGACCGAATACGATAAATCGTCTCCGATACTGAACTCTGCGTTGATATTGCGTTTTACACAGAGAGGTTTTATCCGAGAATGATATCGAGTCGGAAGTTTACCGTCGACGTTTTCAATTAAAAGGCCCTAATCGACTTCGTAACGGTCGCCGAAATCGGTAGCATTTATAATTACCTCGGCGCGAGTTTATACTCTTTAATGGACTTCGGTGAAGTAGTTCCAACTCTACTTACTGGTAAGATATTTGAGGAAAAACTAGCGCCTTCGAGTGGTGAAGTTCGGGAACTATGGCAGACGTAAAGAGCGTGGCGTGGCGAGCACGGCGGCGGACCCAGTTGGCGCGATTTAACGTGTTTCATTAATCGTTTCGTCGGTGTAATCGCAAGTAATTTAAGTGAAGAGAGCCGAGCTTCCGACTCGGTAAGTATTTTGTGTTTTCTTTTTTAATTACTTCGTTTTAACTTTGTTGTCGGAGCTTTAAAAGCTGACTGACAGCCAAATAACAAAGTTCTTTGTAACTATTTAGGGCGGGTTTAATGAATTTGTAGGCTTTTTATACGAAAGCGCCTTATGAAATAGACGATTCAGCTGTCTGGTTACACGGAATCGCACTCTAACTGCTTTTATTGTAGTTTTTATAACTCTTAACACGTCTGACGGTGCCATACTCATGCCTAGTACGGTCAGCAACGGTGAATTACAATTTTTTTATGTTACCTTCGTAGCGTTTTATTATTGAAATAGGTTCTAATAGTGTTACTCTGACGGTACAACGACATCTTTTACCGTTCCAAGGCAACAACGGCCTGTTGATCAGCTGTAAGTGACCTTGACTCTTAAGCCAGTGGCTATGGGTTCGATTCCCACTTTATTAACTTATTTGTGTTGCATACACGAGTATTTTTTGTATTAATGTTAAATTGTTCAATTATGTGGGTAAGTACATATTTAAAAATGTATGTATATAAATAATCACATAAAAATAAAGGTATGGCACCGTAATTTATATTTTATTGCCTTCCTTGGGATTAGATGACTGTTATTAAACGAATCCCATGATTTTGTTATAATCACTAATATTTGTTATATTTCGTCGCTACTATCAGCGACCGTCTACTGCTGGACCGGACTCTCCTAAGGCCTTGGACAGCTGTATTTATTAATGTAGAATACTTACCCTAATACATAAAATATACAATTACTCATCGGAAAGAAGTGGAACATGTATATCAAAGCATTACTATATGAGTTTAAAATATTGTTATAAGTCAATGAATAATGTAAAATGTGGCAAAATATAATTTCCAGTCTTTATAGAATATTAATTTGAATTTTCTATTTTACGACGGTATAAAAAGAACTCGAGCCAGACAGATAGCTAAAGCGCACAAAATGCCTTGTTGCCGCCGCCTGTGCGTCATTAATTAAAGGTAAAGCACAATACAACAGGCGTGAGTAATGCCGGAGGCTGCGGCTGCAGCTTCACTCTGCGGCCGCGGGACTTATGCGCCGCTGGCCGGTAGTTATGAGCCCCGGTCCAGCCATAACTCAGGCCCACATCTGTTCAGCCAGTGTAACACACCTTTATTATAGACTATGACGTCATAGCATTTTCTTCTAATACTATTATTTTACGTTAAAGGGATTTTTCAATGATAAAGAACGTGACTTGGACATGAAATCTATTTTAATGTTCATGTCATTATTTAGTTCCTGGGTTCAAATCCCGGGTCGGGTACCATTTTATTTTTTTAATTTAGAATTTCTAGTAGTGTCTCAGAGTCTGGATCTGTGCCCGGTGTATGGCAATAGGCTTACCACCTATTCCATGGGACTTAACCGTAACCGGTAAAACGTGGGAGTGTACTACACTCCGCTGCCTATCCTTTCGGGGATTACAGACGTGATATTATGGGTCAATATTTATAAAGTAATAGTTGTATTACTTACTACCTCAGTGATCGAGTGTCTGTGAGCGCCATTGCTGATCGAGAAATCCTGGTTTCGAAGCCATCCGATCGGCAGTCGTGCTTGTAACCACTAGACCAACGAGGCAGTCGTAATTAATTAATTAAATAATCGTTATATTACTTTTATTCCCTCCAATGTTTGACTTACACAATGTTACTGTTTATACTAAACATAACTCTCTTGGCAGTTTTTTTATAATTTTTAAACTCTTAAAGTTTTAATTAAAATGGAATTATCAATAGTGGTAGTGAAACAATCACGCGAAGGTAAACAGCTCTGGTGATATAGAGATGCAGCGATCACAATGTTACATTTGCTTACTAAATAGTATTTACTGAAACCAAGGTTCTCCATATACAATAACATCTAGAGAAGCCTTTTAACAAAAAAAAAACATCAGTCCACAACTATTCCTACTAAAGTCATAATAACAATAGTCATATGATGCATCGCTATTTGATTGAAATTGTATTTCTTTAAGGAAATCATATTATTAGGGCGTAGGAAGCCCTGCAGCTGGGTGGAGTGACGATATACGCAAAGTGGCTGGCAGCAGTTGGACGCGACGAGCCGAAGATCGAGTTGAGTGGC